>OX155902.1:59035677-59098677 GCA_944588485.1 Phosphuga atrata | reverse complement strand
AGACTAGACAAGATTCAGACAAGACTAGACAAGACTAGACAAGACTAGACAAGACTAGACAAGACTAGACAAGACTAGACAAGACTAGACAAGACTAGACAAGACTAGACAAGACTAGACAAGACTAGACAAGACTAGACAAGACTAGACAAGACTAGACAAGACTAGACAAGACTAGACAAGACTAGACAAGACTAGACAAGACTAGACAAGACTACAAGACAAGACTAGACAAGACTAGACAAGAATAGACAAGACTAGACGGACAAGACTAGACGACAAGACTAAGACAAGACTAGACAAGACTAGACAAGGACTAGACAAGACAGACAAGACTAGACAGACAAGACTAGACAGACAAGACTAGGACAGACAAGACTAGACAGGACAAGACTAGACAGGACAAGACTAGACAGACAAGACTAGACAGACAAGACTAGACAGACAAGACTAGACAGACAAGACTAGACAGACAAGACTAGACAGACAAGACTAGACAGACAAGACTAGACAGACAAGACTAGACAGACAAGACTAGGACAGACAAGACTAGACAGACAAGACTAGACAGACAAGACTAGACAGACAAGACTAGACAGACAAGACTAGACAGACAAGACTAGACAGACAAGACTAGACAGACAAGACTAGACAGACAAGACTAGACAGACAAGACTAGACAGACAAGACTAGACAGACAAGACTAGACAGACAAGACTAGACAGACAAGACTAGACAGACAAGACTAGACAGACAAGACTAGACAGACAAGACTAGACAGACAAGACTAGACAGACAAGACTAGACAGACAAGACTAGACAGACAAGACTAGACAGACAAGACTAGACAGACAAGACTAGACAGACAAGACTAGACAGACAAGACTAGACAGACTAGACAGACAAGACTAGACAGACAAGACTAGACAGACAAGACTAGACAGACAAGACTAGACAGACAAGACTAGACAGACAAGACTAGACAGACAAGACTAGACAGACAAGACTAGACAGACAAGACTAGACAGACAAGACTAGACAGACAAGACTAGACAGACAAGACTAGACAGACAAGACTAGACAGACAAGACTAGACAGACAAGACTAGACAGACAAGACTAGACAGACAAGACTAGACAGACAAGACTAGACAGACAAGACTAGACAGACAAGACTAGACAGACAAGACTAGACAGACAAGACTAGACAGACAAGACTAGACAGACAAGACTAGACAGACAAGACTAGACAGACAAGACTAGACAGACAAGACTAGACAGACAAGACTAGACAGACAAGACTAGACAGACAAGACTAGACAGACAAGACTAGACAGACAAGACTAGACAGACAAGACTAGACAGACAAGACTAGACAGGCCAAGACTAGACAGGACAAGACTAGACAGACAAGACTAGACAGACAAGACTAGACAGACAAGACTAGACAGACAAGACTAGACAGACAAGACTAGACAGGACAAGACTAGACAGACAAGACTAGACAGACAAGACTAGACAGACAAGACTAGACAGACAAGACTAGACAGACAAGACTAGACAGACAAGACTAGACAGACAAGACTAGACAGACAAGACTAGACAGACAAGACTAGACAGACAAGACTAGACAGACAAGACTAGACAGACAAGACTAGACAGACAAAGACTAGACAGACAAGACTAGACAGACAAGACTAGACAGACAAGACTAGACAGACAAGACTAGACAGACAAGACTAGACAGACAAGACTAGACAGACAAGACTAGACAGACAAGACTAGACAGACAAGACTAGACAGACAAGACTAGACAGACAAGACTAGACAGACAAGGACTAGACAGACAAGACTAGACAGACAAGACTAGACAGACAAGACTAGACAGACAAGACTAGACAGACAAGACTAGACAGACAAGACTAGACAGACAAGACTAGACAGACAAGACTAGACAGACAACAGACTAGACAGACAAGACTAGACAGACAAGACTAGACAGACAAGACTAGACAGACAAGACTAGACAGACAAGACTAGACAGACAAGACTAGACAGACAAGACTAGACAGACAAGACTAGACAGACAAGACTAGACAGACAAGACTAGACAGACAAGACTAGACAGACAAGACTAGACAGACAAGACTAGACAGACAAGACTAGACAGACAAGACTAGACAGACAAGACTAGACAGACAAGACTAGACAGACAAGACTAGACAGACAAGACTAGACAGACAAGACTAGACAGACAAGACTAGACAGACAAGACTAGACAGAAAGACTAGACAAGACTAGACAAGACTAGACAAGACTAGACAAGACTAGACAAGACTAGACAAGACTAGACAAGACTAGACAAGACTAGACAAGACTAGACAAGACTAGACAAGACTAGACAAGACTAGACAAGACTAGACAAGACTAGACAAGACAAGACTAGACAAGACTAGACAAGCCTAGACAAGACTAGACAAGACTAGACAAGACTAGACAAGACTAGACAAGACTAGACAAGACTAGACAAGACTAGACAAGACTAGACAAGACTAGACAAAGATAGACAAGACTAGACAAGACTAGACAAGACTAGACAAGACTAGACAAGACTAGACAAGACTAGACAAGACTAGACAAGACTAGACAAGACTAGACAAGACTAGACAAGACTAGACAAGACTAGGACAAGACTAGACAAGACTAGACAAGACTAGACAAGACTAGACAAGACTAGACAAGACTAGACAAGACTAGACAAGACTAGACAAGACTAGACAAGACTAGACAAGACTAGACAGACAAGACTAGACGGACAAGACTAGACGGACAAGACTAGGCAGACAAGACTAGGCAGGCAAGACTAGACAGACAAGACTAGACAGACAAGACTAGACAGACAAGACTAGACAGACAAGACTAGACAGACAAGACTAGACAGACAGACAAACTAGACAGACAAGACTAGACAGACAAGACTAGACAGACAAGACTAGACAGACAAGACTAGACAGACAAGACTAGACAGACAAGACTAGACAGACAAGACTAGACAGACAAGACTAGACAGACAAGACTAGACAGACAAGACTAGACAGACAAGACTAGACAGACAAGACTAGACAGACAAGACTAGACAGACAAGACTAGACAGACAAGACTAGACAGACAAGACTAGACAGACAAGACTAGACAGACAAGACTAGACAGACAAGACTAGACAGACAAGACTAGACAGACAAGACTAGACAGACAAGACTAGACAGACAAGACTAGACAGACAAGACTAGACAGACAAGACTAGACAGACAAGACTAGACAGACAAGACTAGACAGACAAGACTAGACAGACAAGACTAGACAGACAAGACTAGACAGACAAGACTAGACAGACAAGACTAGACAGACAAGACTAGACAGACAAGACTAGACAGACAAGACTAGACAGACAAGACTAGACAGACAAGACTAGACAGACAAGACTAGACAGACAAGACTAGACAGACAAGACTAGACAGACAAGACTAGACAGACAAGACTAGACAGACAAGACTAGACAGACAAGACTAGACAGACAAGACTAGACAGACAAGACTAGACAGACAAGACTAGACAGACAAGACTAGACAGACAAGACTAGACAGACAAGACTAGACAGACAAGACTAGACAGACAAGACTAGACAGACAAGACTAGACAGACAAGACTAGACAGACAAGACTAGACAGACAAGACTAGACAGACAAGACTAGACAGACAAGACTAGACAGACAAGACTAGACAGACAAGACTAGACAGACAAGACTAGACAGACAAGACTAGACAGACAAGACTAGACAGACAAGACTAGACAGACAAGACTAGACAGACAAGACTAGACAGACAAGACTAGACAGACAAGACTAGACAGACAAGACTAGACAGACAAGACTAGACAGACAAGACTAGACAGACAAGACTAGACAGACAAGACTAGACAGACAAGACTAGACAGACAAGACTAGACAGACAAGACTAGACAGACAAGACTAGACAGACAAGACTAGACAGACAAGACTAGACAGACAAGACTAGACAGACAAGACTAGACAGACAAGACTAGACAGACAAGACTAGACAGACAAGACTAGACAGACAAGACTAGACAGACAAGACTAGACAGACAAGACTAGACAGACAAGACTAGACAGACAAGACTAGACAGACAAGACTAGACAGACAAGACTAGACAGACAAGACTAGACAGACAAGACTAGACAGACAAGACTAGACAGACAAGACTAGACAGACAAGACTAGACAGACAAGACTAGACAGACAAGACTAGACAGACAAGACTAGACAGACAAGACTAGACAGACAAGACTAGACAGACAAGACTAGACAGACAAGACTAGACAGACAAGACTAGACAGACAAGACTAGACAGACAAGACTAGACAGACAAGACTAGACAGACAAGACTAGACAGACAAGACTAGACAGACAAGACTAGACAGACAAGACTAGACAGACAAGACTAGACAGACAAGACTAGACAGACAAGACTAGACAGACAAGACTAGACAGACAAGACTAGACAGACAAGACTAGACAGACAAGACTAGACAGACAAGACTAGACAGACAAGACTAGACAGACAAGACTAGACAGACAAGACTAGACAGACAAGACTAGACAGACAAGACTAGACAGACAAGACTAGACAGACAAGACTAGACAGACAAGACTAGACAGACAAGACTAGACAGACAAGACTAGACAGACAAGACTAGACAGACAAGACTAGACAGCAAGACTAGACAGACAAGACTAAACAGACAAGACTAGACAGACAAGACTAGACAGACAAGACTAGACAGACAAGACTAGACAGACAAGACTAGACAGACAAGACTAGACAGACAAGACTAGACAGACAAGACTAGACAGACAAGACTAGACAGACAAGACTAGACAGACAAGACTAGACAGACAAGACTAGACAGACAAGACTAGACAGACAAGACTAGACAGACAAGACTAGACAGGACAAGACTAGACAGACAAGACTAGACAGACAAGACTAGACAGACAAGACTAGACAGACAAGACTAGACAGACAAGACTAGACAGACAAGACTAGACAGACAAGACTAGACAGACAAGACTAGACAGACAAGACTAGGCAGACAAGACTAGACAGACAAGACTAGATAATTAGTTTCTGTTACTTGAAAAACTAAAACTGTATAGTTATAAGGATTTGATATGTTATTATCTATTATTAAATGTTATTATCATTGTAGTAATGACCGTTATATCCTATTTAGTTCGTCATCAATTTCATCTTGGTGTGAGAAACACATGGACAACACGCGAAGCTATCGAGTGCCGACTTGTTTCAGTCTATATTTGTCTGTTTTTCATTTGTCCGTTGAACGTTTTCAGTTCATTAAAAGGTGTAATTGGCAGGTGAGAATATGTTTTCGTTGTAACATGAGAAAAATGATTGTAAAAGGGAAAAATGTTGCAATAAACAAGGAAATAATGAGATTGAAAAATCAGTTTTCAAATTGTTTTAAATAAAAAAAAATTGAATTCGTTCAAGTTTTATTGAAACTAATAATTAGTTAGAAAGGTTAATTGATAAGTAAATAAAATTAATTGATGAATATTGGACAAGCCCAATGATAGCTAAAAAAATATCAAATAATTTCGTCGGGATTAACCGAGATTTTCAGCCAATTAAGTGAAATAAAAGCCAATTAAAACGTTTAAAAAGTGAAACTTGAGCTTAAAAACGAAACATTACGCAACACTCACGAAGAAAAAAACTTGGTTTTATTCAATTAATCGCCCGTTTCATTCCAAAGGGATTTGATACAGAAATTTGAATATAAATTGCTTCATCAAACTCACCTTAAAGGTCGATTCCCATTTGCGCGACACTCAGCTACGTCGTGCGACATCGCCTTTCAAATAGTGATTACATTGTTTTAAATGGGCACGTTGCGTAGCCATAGTAACAATGTGCCCATTTAAAACAATGTAATCATTATTTGACAGGCTATGTCGCGTGACGTCGCGTAGCTGCGGATTGCGTATATTAGAATCGGTCTTTATTTATTACAATAATCTAAATTAAAGGTCGATTAACATATGCGCGACACTCAGCTACGCGACGTCGTGCGACATCGCCTGTCAAATAATGATTACATTGTTTTAAATGGGCACGTCGCATAGCTGTCGCGTAGCCATAGTGAGAACGTGCCCATTTAAAACAATGTCATTATTTGACACAATTTCACACAATTTTCACAATTTCATTATTTGACAAGCGATGCCGCGTGACGTCGCGTATATGAGAATCGGCCTTAAATCGACTGAAATTTATCATTGATAGTTAGCAATATTTCAGTTAGTTTATAAATGGTGTCTAGTCCTAGATTAAATCTAGTTTGACAATATTGGTATTAGTGTATTTTATCTACTTCCAGATTAAATCTATTTCGAAAATGTTTGAATTAATCTTAAATTAAATCTAGTTCCTTGTAGACAAGACTAGATTTTACTACATTATTATCATAATCTTAATTTGGTGTTGAATTGAGTGAAGTTGTAATGAGAAATTGTAACATGTGGAGTAATCGGTGGCGCCTGGGTTAATAAAAGATGTAAAAGTCTAGACCAGGTTGTAGTATTATCCATGGGCAGTTTACCTTGCTGGCGTGTTGTTGCGCACGTTGACGGAAGGGCAACGGCCTAAACTGCGCCACGGAAATAAAAAAAAAACCTCGCGTGTCGTCTCCAACCCTTACCGCATTAATTTCCGCCCTTTGTGGAATTCTTAACGCAATTCGCTTCCTCTAGGAAAATCGCAATAAATGTCATTTAATTTCGGCGAAGGAAATTATTGTTAATAAAACGGCGATAAATCCAGATGGAATTGAAAATAAATAAAAATGCTATAATCATTTATTTGATTCGCAACATCAATTCGTCTTTATCGCAATCCATATAAGACGACCTCAACTGCATTTCTGTCTGCAATATTTATTACTGTGCATATCTATGTGTGCCTTATAGAACTATCTTTCCACTTCAACCACATCGGCTTAATACTATTTATTTATAAATACTCCAGTCTACACTAGTGCAGTCCAGAATAGACTACACAGTATAGTCCAGAATAGACTAAACCAGTCCACTCTAGAATAGACTACATTAATCTAATCTAAAACAGTCTACATCAATCTAGTCTGGGGCGTTGTTTTCGCAATTTTTGAATATTTCGTGTTCGTTTTGGGTTGAAATTCGTGATTGATGTGATTCGTGATTTGTTAAAAAAATTATTTTAGTAAGTTTCACACAACGTGGAACAATAAAATTTGACACATTTGTTGAGAATTAGTCAGTCTATGATATTCCTCATTTAGTTTTGCAAAATATTTTATCGGACTTTAATAAAAACTCGGACTTTAATGAAAATGCAATAAATTCAAATAACAATAAATTGAAAACTGCTACAGATATATTCAAATAAAACTTCAAATTAAAAAAAAAAAAATTTTAAAAATTCAAATAAATGTTAATATTTTTTTTGATCTATAAAGATTAAACATTTTTCTATTGAAATTGACGTTTTGGCATCTTCGTTGCCGATAGCTTCAACAGAGGAATTTTTCTAATAAAGAAATAGATATTGAAAACTTGCCAATATATTTTTTGTCCAACTCTCCGAAGTCTACCAAACATGCATTTACCACTAATTCATAGAGCAGATTTTCATCTAAAAATTTTGTCAATTTCATCTTTCCAAAGCAAACCGCTTTTGCAGAATAAATTTATTTGCAAACCCCATTAAAGCGTTCTCTATTTAAATCCATGTAAATTGATAAATGAAATTCAGAGAAGGGATAAATTTTGGGATTTTATATTTTTTACTTTTGTGACAAAACCGAGGGAATTTGCAAAATTTGCAAAGAATACTTTTTTGTACACACCGACGTCCTACATAACGACATCCCGGTTACAATTTTCTATTTTGAGGCGTTGACGAAATATTTGCAAAATCCATTTGAAGACAAAATAATATCCTACGGCGTCCCTATTGGAGGCGCTCCGCCTCAATTTGGTCAGCGGGTACTTCATGTGGCCATCCACATTCGGTAAAAGTTTCGTTGAAATCCTTACAGTGCTAATATATTTTTTGAATATTTTGAAATTTTCGTGTTCGTTGTTGGTTGAAATTCGTGATTGACATGTCTGGATTTGTTAAAAAAATTATTTTAGTAAGTTTCACACAACGTGGAACAATAAAATTTGACACATTTGTTGAGAATTAGTCAAACTATGATATTCCTCATTTAGTTTTGCAAAATATTTTATCGGACTTTAATAAAAACTCGGACTTTAATGAAAATGCAATAAATTCAAATAACAATAAATTGAAAACTGCTACAGATATATTCAAATTTCTATCAGATCTATAAAGATTAAACATTTTTCTATTGAAATTGACGTTTTGGTATCTCCGTGGCCGATAGCTTTGACACAGGATTTTTTCTAATAAAAAAATAGATATTGAAAACTTGCCAATATATTTTTTGTCCAACTCTCCGCAGTCTACCAAACATGCATTTAGCACTAATTTATAGAGCAGATTTTCATCTAAAAATTGTGACATTTTCATCTTTCTAAAGCAAACCGTTTTTGCAGAATAAATTTATTTGCAAACCTCTTAAAGCGTTCTCTATTTAAACCCATTTAAATTGATACACGAAATTCAGAGAAGGGATACATTTTGGGATTTCAAATTTTTTACTTTTGTGACAAAACCGAGGGAATTTGCAAAATTTGCAAATAATACTTTTTTGTAGACGCCGACGTCCTTCATAAAGACATCCCAGTTACAATTTTCTATTTTGAGGCGTTGATGAAATATTTGCAAAATCCATTTGAAGACAAAATAATATCCCACGGCGTCCACATTGGAGGCGCTCTGCATCAATTTAGTCAGCGGGTACTTCATGTGGCCACCCACATTCGGTAAAAGTTTCGTTGAAATCCTTACAGTGTTAATATTTTTTTTGAAGATTTTGAAATTTCCGTGTTCGTTTTTGGTTGAAATTCGTGATTGACATGTTTGGATTTGTTAAAAAAATTATTTCAGTAAGTTTCACATAACGTGGAACAATAAAATTTGACACATTTGTAGAGAATTAGTCAGTCTATGATATTCCTCAGTGAGTTTTGAAAATATTTTATGTGGCGGCGGTAGCCGCCCCTCAAACTCGGACTTTAATAGAAAGCAATAAATTCAAATAACTATAAATTGAAAACTGCTACAGATATATTCAAATTTCTATCAGATCTATAAAGATTAAACATTTTTCTATAGAAATTGACGTTTTGGCATCTTCGTTGCCGATAGCTTCAACAGAGGAATTTTTCTAACAAAGAAATAGATATTGAAAACTTGCCAATATATTTTTTGTCCAACTCTCCGAAGTCTACCAAACATGCATTTAGCACTAATTCATAGAGCAGATTTTCATCTAAAAATTTTGTCATTTTCATATTTCCAAAGTGAACCGTTTTTGCGGAATAAATTTATTTGCAAACCTCTGTAAATCGTTCTTTATTTAAACCCATGTAAATTGATAAACGAAATTCAGAGAAGGGATAAATTTTGGGATTTCATATTTTTTACTTTTGTGGCAAAACCGAGGCAATTTGCAAAATTTGCAAAGAATACTTTTCTGTAGACGCCGACGTCCTTCATAAAGACATCCCAGTTACAATTTTCTATTTTAAGGCGTTGATGAAATATTTGCAAAATCCATTTGAAGACAAAATAATATCCCACGGCGTCCACATTGGAGGCGCTCCGCCTCAATTTGGTCAGCGGGTACTTCATGTGGCCACCCACATTCGGTAAAAGTTTCGTTGAAATCCTTACAGTGTTAATATTTTTTTTGAAGATTTTGAAATTTCCGTGTTCGTTTTTGGTTGAAATTCGTGATTGACATGTCTGGATTTGTTAAAAAAATTATTTCAGTAAGTTTCACATAACGTGGAACAATAAAATTTGACATATTTGTAGAGAATTAGTCAGTCTATGATATTCCTCAGTTAGTTTTGCAAAATATTTTATCTAATTTTTGAAATTTTCGTGTTTGTTTTTGGTTGAAATTCGTGATTGATGTCTGGATTTGTTAAAAAAAAATATTTTAGTAAGTTTCACACAACGTGAAACAATAAAATTTGACACATTTGTAGAGAATTAGTCAGTCTATGATATTCCTCTGTTAGTTTTGCAAAATATTTTCTCTGGCGGCGGTCGCCGCCCCTCAAACTTGGGCTTTAATAGAAAGCAATAAATTCAAATAATTATAAATTGAAAATTGCTACAGATATATTCAAATTTCTATCAGATCTATAAAGATTATACATTTTTCTATTGAAATTGACGCTTTGGTGTCTTCGTGGCCGATAGCTTCGACACAGGAATTTTTCTAATAAAGAAATAGATATTGAAAACTTGCCAATATATTTTTGTCCAACTCACCGAAGTCTACCAAACATGCATTTAGCACTAGTTCATAGAGCAGATTTTCATCTAAAAATTTTGTCATTTTCATATTTCCAAAGTGAACCGTTTTTGCGGAATAAATTTATTTGCAAACCTCTTTAAATCGTTCTCTAGTTAAACCCATGAACATTGATAAACGAAATTCAAAGGAAGGATACATTTTGGGATTTCATATTTTTTACTTTTGTGACAAAACAGAGGGAATTTGCAAAATTTGTAAAGAATACTTTTTTGTAGACACTGACGTCCTACATAAAGACATCCCGGTTACAATTTTCTATTTTGGGGCGTTGATGAAATATTTTCAAAATCCATTTGAAGATAAAATAATATCCCACAGCGTCCCCATTGGAGGCGCTCCGCCTCAATTTGGTCAGCGGGCACTTCATGTGGCCACCCACATTCGGTAAAAGTTTCGTTGAAATCTTTACAGTGTTAATATATTTTTTGAAGATTTTGAAATTTTCGTGTTCGTTGTTGGTTGAAATTAGTGATTTACATATCTGGATTTGTTAAAAAAAATATTTTAGTAAGTTTCACACAACGTGGAACAATAAAATTTGACACATTTGTAGAGAATTAGTCAGTCTATGATATTCCTCCGTTAGTTTTGCAAAATATTTTCTCTGGCGGCGGTCGGCGCCCCTCACACTTCGACTTTAATAGAAAGCAATAAATTCAAATAATTATAAATTGAAAATTGCTACAGATATATTCAAATTTCTATCAGATCTATAAAGATTATACATTTTTCTACTGAAATTGACGCTTTGGTGTCTTCGTGGCCGATAGCTTCGACACAGGAATTTTTCTAATAAAGATATAGATATTGAAAACTTGCCAATATATTTTTTGTCCAACTCTCCGAAGTCTACCAAACATGCATTTAGCACTAATTCATAGAGCAGATTTTCATCTAAAAATTTTGTCATTTTCATATTTCCAAAGCGAACCGTTTTTGCGGAATAAATCGTTCTCTATGTAAACCCATGTAAATTAATAAACGAAATTCAGAGAAGGGATAAATTTTGGGATTTTATATTTTTTACTTTTGTGACAAAACCGAAGGAATTTGCAAAATTTGCAAAGAATACTTTTTTGAAGACACCGACGTCCTACATACAGATATCCCGGTTATAATTTTACTATTTTGAGGCGTTGACGATATATTTGCAAAACCAGTTTAGTCTAGAATAGACTACACTAATCTTATCTAGAATAGTCTACATCAATCTAATCTTGCATAGACTACACAATGTAAACTGAATAGACAATTAGTTTATTCGTTCTGAATTAGACTATTCGGTCTAGATTGTGAATCTATGAGATACTAAGCAACTAGTGGACTAAATAATTGACATTGTTGTCTGAGTAATAATCTTATGAAAGTTTCGATGAGAAAGTTCCGCTTTAATTTCCTTGATTATGAAACGCATGATTTACTACTAAACAATAACAATAACAACAAAAGCAACAACGTTTTACATCCGGATGAAACCAATAAAGCGTTGAAAACGACGCGATTGCTTGCTCACCGTCCAGTGGTGGTCTCATTTAGATCGAAATGTTCAGATTTAAAATTCAGGTGAAACATAAAAATTGCAGAGTAATTGTTCTGAAACCGCAAAATTGTGGGTTTAAATAACTTATATAATATAATAATAACGAAATTGTTATTAACCCCTTGACATACAATGCCGTCTCTAAGACGTCATGCATATGTGATAAGATCACATGTATATTGACACGTTAACGCGCATTTTACTCGTATGTCAAGGGGTTAATAGATCTCTTTACGGTTAGTTAAGCGCATGCGCATCCGCCAAGTTTGAAAAGCGGGAATATGAAAGTTTCAGGCACATATTTAGTTATACGTCAAAAAGTTCGGGAACTTTTTGTCTTGTATAACATGACGGAAATTGACACATGCGCACAAAAAAGGTCTATTATATAGGAAAGATATTTTGCAATTCTCATAAAATTCTGTTCAAAATAATAAATTTAGTACAAGTTGCTAAATTCTAAAATTGTCAATTGTTTGCCAAAAAATGTTGAAACAATGCAAAATTGTTTCCACTAAGAATTTTTACAATTTTCATAAAACTCAAATTTCGTTGGTGAAAGTGGCGGAGTGAAAGTCGCGCCTCCCCAAGGTTAGGTCACCGCTAAAAACGGCACAAGTTCAAAGGGGCAATGTTACGGGAACGTTCGCTAATTTCCACGACGGATCAAACTCAAACAATCAACAGGTGTTGAAACTAAATTCCGTTACGATTGAATCGAAACCCTTTTTAAGGGCGCGGTCGCGCCCGTTTGGGGACCGCTGGGGACGTCGGGATTGCCGTCGGGCCAAGGACGCGAGGCGGCCGGGTGGAAGGAAGGAAGATCCTTGGCCGGGATACGAGCCGCACGTGCACAAGAGGGTTTTCATCCCCTCGTTTCCCAGCTTGATATGAATCGTTTCGACTCTTATTTTCACTATTCATGTTCTGAACTGAATCAGAAATTCTCAGTCGACTCAAACTATACAGTTTAAGCTAGATAGAACAAAACTAAACAGACAAGAATAGACAAACAGGACTAAATAGGCAAGATTACACAGACAGAACTAGACAGACAAGATTAGATAGACAACACTAGACAGACAACATTAGACATACTAGACAGACTAGACAAGACAGACAAGACAGACTAGACAGACCAGACAGACCAGACAGACCGGACAGACCGGACAGACCGGACAGACCAGACAGACAGACCAGACAGACAGACCAGACAGACCAGACAGACCAGACAGACCAGACAGACCGGACAGACCGGACAGACCAGACAGACAGACCAGACAGACAAGACAGACAAGACAGACCAGACAGACCAGACAGACCAGACAGACCAGACAGACCAGACAGACCAGACAGACCAGACAGACCAGACAGACCAGACAGACCAGACAGACCAGACAGACCAGACAGACCAGACAGACCAGACAGACCAGACAGACCAGACAGACCAGACAGACCAGACAGACCAGACAGACCAGACAGACCAGACAGACCAGACAGACCAGACAGACCAGACAGACCAGACAGACCAGACAGACCAGACAGACCAGACAGACCAGACAGACCAGACAGACCAGACAGACCAGACAGACCAGACAGACCAGACAGACCAGACAGACCAGACAGACCAGACAGACCAGACAGACCAGACAGACCAGACAGACCAGACAGACCAGACAGACCAGACAGACCAGACAGACCAGACAGACCAGACAGACTAGACAGACTAGACAGACTAGACAGACTAGACAGACTAGACAGACTAGACAGACTAGACTAGACAGACTAGACTAGACAGACTAGACTAGACAGACTAGACAGACTACACAGACTAGAAAGACTAGACAGACTAGACAGATTAGACAGACTAGACTAGATCGACTAGACAGACAAGACTCGACAGACCGGACAGACAAGACTCGACAGACCAGACATACAAGACTAGACAGACAAGTCGCGACATACAAGTCTAGACTAGAATATAAATGTTGTGATTAATTAATTATTCTTGAAATGTTTTGTTCTATTTTGTAAATGAGTTTTTATTGTTGGTGAGTTTGGTGCAGTGAACGAAAAAAAAATAAAGCGTTACCTGAAAATATTTCGCGAATTTTTGCCAAATAAAGAAAAGTCGGGGGAACTTTTGGCGGCGTTCGTTGTGGACGGAGACCGCGAACTCGACTGACCCCGATTTGTCAAGTTTACCTTAAACGTAATCGTCCATTTGCTTTTTGTTATTATTATTGCGTCGATCTGATAAGTTTTTAAGTGGTGTACGGTCGCAGCGAGGGAGGGAAATTTCGACGGAAAATCAATAACGGAGGGATAAATTAGTTCATGAAAATGTTTCAAATAATTCCAATGAAACGGTCAATTTTCTTTTAGAAGACTTGTTTTGCATTCGTTTATTATTGTAATTTTCCTGCCAAAAACTTTCCTTTGAAAAACTTGGTTGTCGTTAATTTTGACAAGCTATAACTAAAAATTTGGGCAAAATTTGGAAAACTGCATCAAATAAATCTTGTAAAACGTTCAATTTTCTATTAGAAACCTTGACTGGCTCGTGTATATTTTTGGCATTTCCTTGTCAATATTGGAAAGACATGCAGAATGACGTTGTTTGAAAAAAAATTGTCAAGCAAGAAATTCGTTGATTTTGACCAACTGTAACTCAAAATTTGGGCAAAATTTGGAAAAAAGATTCAAATAAATCTTGTAAAACGTTTAATTTTCTATTAGAAACCTTGATTGGCATTTGCATATTTTTGGTATTTCCTTGTCAAAATTGGAAAGACATGCACAACAACGTGGCTTGAAAAAAATGTCAGGCAAAAAAATCGTTGATTTTGACTAGCTATAACTCAAAATTTGGGCAACATTTGAAAAAATGTTTCAAACAAATTTTGTAAAACGTTCAATTTTCTATTAGAAACCTTGATTGGCTTGTGTATATTTTTGGCATTTCCTTGTCAAAATTGGAAAGACATGCAGAATTACGTTGCTTGAAAAAAAATTGTCAAGCAAGAAATTCGTTGATTTTGACCAACTGTAACTCAAAATTAAAAAACCACACGACATTCGCACTGAAAGAGTTTGTCGCATAGCCTCTCCTACCCAATTCCGACTCTCACCTCCACGTCTGGTGAACCCTGGTAACCTGACCACTCTAGCCTGAGTTGCGGTAACCAACCCGTATGGATGGTAAGGGTGGTCAGGGCTAGCGAGAGCGGGAGAAATGGTCCTCCGATCATCAGGTAGTTGGGCGTGTGGTTAACAACCAGCACCATAAAACAAAACCTGTTATGAAACCTTCAATAATGCTTCGGAATGGACTGGAAATACGGCGACGACACAAGCAACGGACCGGATAGAGTATTGAACCAGATAGACCATGTGATGATAGATAGGAGACACTGTTCAAATATCCTGGATGTAAGAGCCTGCCGAGGCCTCAATGTAGATTCGGATCATTATTTGGTAAGGGCGGTGCTTAGGGCTAGAATTGATTGTCAACGCACACAACAGCCGGCAGTTAAGAGATACGATCTGGAAAAATTCAAAACCGATGAGATGAAAGAGAGATTTCAGTACCAAATGCAGGAACGAATATCCAAACGGCCAGAAAACGCTCTAGTAGAGGTCAATGAAGCGTGGCAAAAGATCAAGCAGGACATCGAAGATACAGCAGCAGAGGTTGTGGGGTGGAAGAAGGGACAAAGGCGTAATAAGTGGTTCGATGAAGAATGCAGGGAAGCGCTGACAGAGAAGAACAAAGCCAGAGAAAAAGTACTACAACGAATTACTAGAGCGAATGTAGAGGATTATCGAAACAAACGGAAAGTTGAGAAAAAACTCTTCCGAAGAAAAAAATCTGAAAAATATGAAGAAGATTTCGAGGAAATAGAAAGAATGAGTAATGCCAACGAAACTCGGTGACTCTATCAGAAGGTCAGAAATGCGAGACTTGGCTACAAACAGCTGCCACTTCTGTGTAAGGATAAGGACGGCAGAGTAATCGGACACACAGAAAAGTGTTTCAAGAGGTGGGGTCAATACTTCAGGGACCTGCTCAACCAGAACACTCGCGTAGTCCAAGAGGAAAGTATAACGCCAACATCAACATCAATATTAGGGACTGAGCAAGTGGAGGAACCCACCTTAGAAGAAGTAGAGACTGCAGTGCGCAGGATCAAGAACAATAAGGCGCCAGGTGCAGATGGCATTCCAGGAAAATTGTTGAAGTATGGAAGTAGAGCCCTAATATCGTGCATGTATGATCTCATATTAAACATATGGAGAACGGAAAAGCTACCGGATGAATGGAAGCTAGGGATAATATGCCCATTGTACAAGAAAGGTGATAAGTTAGATTGTTCTAACTACAGGGGGATAACGCTGCTAAACATTGCATACAAGGTCTTCGCTAATGTGTTGTACCGTCGCTTACTACCATACGCAGAAGAGAATATCGGGGAATACCAGTGCGGTTTCCGCACAAACAGGTCAACCACAGACCAACTGTTTGGCATTAGGCAGATCCTGGAGAAATGTAATGAGTTCAATATCACGACACACCATCTATTCGTGGACTTCAGAGCAGCATACGACAGCGTTATAAGACACAAACTGTGGGGGATAATGACAAGTCTCGGATTCCCTGAAAAATTGACAGCCCTAACCAGAGTAACACTGTCTGAAGTATCGTCTGTAGTAAGAATACGAAACAAGTTGTCTGAGACTTTTATAACAGAGGAAGGACTACGACAGGGAGACCCACTGGCAACTTTACTGTTTAACATCGTACTAGAAAAGGCCGTTAGGAGTAGTGGAGTGGATACTAACGACACTGTGTACTTTAAGTCAACACAACTATGGGCTTACGCAGACGACATTGATATAATTTGCAGAAGCGAACAGGCGACCAAAACTACTTACTCGCTGCTGGAGAAGGAAGCAAGTAACCTAGGACTCACTGTCAACTTAAACAAAACGAAATACATGGTGGCTAACGAAACTCATCGGAAGGTAGGACCAACGCTAGAACTAGACGGAAAGCACTTTGACACAGTAGATACATTTGTGTACTTGGGCTCGCAACTGAACAGCGTAAACCGGATGGGCGAGGAAATTAGAAGGCGGATAACTCTTGGTAACAGGTGCTATTATGGGCTACTTAAACTTTTTAGGTCCAAAACAATCCACCCCAAGCATAAGTGCACACTGTACAGGTCACTGATAAGACCGGTGGTAACCTATGGTGCAGAAGCATGGAGCTTAACACAGAGCGAAGAACAGGCTTTAAGTGTATTTGAGAGAAGAATACTACGTGCAATATTTGGAGCGACCCAAGAACGAGGAATCTGACGCCGAAGATATAATCACGAACTATATCAGCTCTACAATCAACCAGATATTGTGAGTTTCATCAAGGTGGCAAGATTGAGATGGCTCGGACACATGCAGAGAATGGGTGATCATAGGGTTCCCAAAAAGTTGTTCAATGGCCAACCAGAGGGAAGGAGAAGAGCCGGAAGGCCAAGAGGGAGATGGAAGGATGCGGTAACAACTGACCTACAAAAACTTCAAGTACGGGACTGGAGAACGTTGGCGAGTGATAGGTCCGCTTGGAGAAAGATGCTGAAGGAGGCCCAGACCGGCAATCGGTTGTAGTGCCATTAAGAAGAAGAAGAAGTAACTCAAAATTTAGGCATAATTTAGAAAAATGTTTCAAATAAATCTTGCAAAACGTTCAATTTTCTATTAGATACCTTATTTGGCATTTGTTTATTTTTGTTATTACCTCGTCAAGATTGGAAAGACATGCAGAACAACGTGACTTGAAAAAAAAAAATTGGCAGGCAAGAAATTCGTTGATTTTGACAAGCTAGAACTCAAAATCTAGTCAAAATTTTGAAAAAGGTTTCAAATAAATCTTGTAGAACGTTCAGTTTACTACTAGAAACCTTGAAATGGAATTTCTTTATTTTTGGCATTTCCTTGTTAAAAATGGAAGGATATGCACAACAACGTGGTTTGAAAAAAATTGTCAGCGAAGAAAATCGTTGATTTTGACAAGCTGTAACTCAAAATTTAGACAAAAATTGGAAAAATGTTTCAAATAAATCTTGCAAAACGTACAATTTTCTATTAGAAACCTCGATTGGCATTTGTTTATTTTTGGTATTTCCTTGTCAAAATTGGAGTCATGCACAACAACGTGGATTGAAAAAAAATTGTCGGGGAAAAAAAACGTTGATTTTGACAAGCAATAAATCAAAATGTAGGCAAAATTTAGAAAAATGTTTCGAATAAATTTTGTAAAACGTTCAATTTTCTATTAGAAACCTCGTCAAAATTGGAAATACATGCAGAACAACGTGACATGAACAAAAAATGGTCAGGCAAAAAAAATTCTTGATTTTGACAGGCAATAACTCAAAATTTAGACAAAAATTTTAAAAATATTACAAATAAATCTTGTAAAATGTTCAATTTTCTATTAAACACCATGATTAGCATTCGATAAGTTTAACAATTACGTGGCCAAAATTTTGAAAAACATGCATAAGACCGTGGTTTGAAATAAATCTTATAAAGCATTCAATTGGAAACCTTAATTCACAGTATTGCCCGTCTACTCTTGTCTATTTACATTACTAAATATTTACTGTCCTTGTATAATTGACATTTTAGTTTGTTTTGTAATAAACCACTTTGAGACAATTTCCCCGATTCAGTTCTGTTAGTTATCTCGATAGATAATGTCTCACATTAAGATAACGAAGTCAGTTAGATAACGCGATTCCGAGCTGCAGTTTTACGTAACCGACCGTCATCTACTCGTCCGAACAACTCGAAAAAATATCTAATATTTGATTTATCTCTCGTTTGAATTACAATTGTCTCGTCTTATTGTCTACGTTCACAATGACTTGTTAGACCCTTGTTACAAATGTATTTTTGTAAACAGCATTGAAAATTAAGTTAACGTCATGTAGTTTCACTTTTTCAATTTAGACAAAATTCAATGACCGCTTCATGCCAACTTGTTACGTTTTGAGGCAGCAAATTATAATCCATGCATTATACAAAGGGCTATCGACCACAAGGTCTTTCGGCCATTATAATCCAATTTATACTAAATGGAACATTTCTTTGACGGAAAACTAATTTTGTATGAATTCTTTGGCGGGAAAAACTTTGTAACAAACTTTGACCATTGTTTATTTACTAATCCTATCATAAATTTAGTTTATTAATTATCGATTAGCACATTGAATCCATTTGAATGTAATTAAACAAATTATGTAAATAGAATATCGGTCGTGGAACAATAGACATCTGACCCATTTCCCAGCAACCGAACGGACTTTGATTGCGTAATTTTCGTTTTGCAACTGCGTGCGAAAATTCTGAAAACCAATTAGCTATCTCCTCTCATAAAATTTTTTATGTTTTCTTGCTGTAATAACGCAGGGAATGAAAATTAAACAACCGTTGGATGAAATTAATGTAACCGGGTGTTTGACTATGCATGAATCGGCGGACACGATGTGGGTACCACCGCGCGACGTGTTCGAATCCGCCCCCCAATTCGCGATAATCTCGAAACTTCGCGAATTGATGAATAAACATCGAGCAAATATTACGCGCGTCTGTTTGTTTGTCTTTTCTGCTTTGTTCGAAGAGTTTGTTTGTTAAAAAAGTTTCGTGTTTACGTCGCGAAAAATCCAATCGAAAACAATATTTACTTTTGCGAATTCCTGTCGTGAAAATCGATTTCAACACAACAAATCGCCAAAAAAATACCTCTGTTAAGTTGGCAGAACCAACTCGGAAAAAAAAACCCGCGACGGCACATAATAATCCGCTTTTTATCCGCTAACGATTGTAAAAAGAAAAAAAATTCCCGCTCTTCCCATTTCCCGGGAAAATGGGGTCCCGCTAACTTAACAAAAAGTTAGCGGTACCCATTCTAAAAGTAATTATATTGAGAAAATAATTGCACCGGAATTATCCGCTAACGATTGTAAAAAGAAAAAAAAATCCCGCCCTTCCCATTTCCCGGGAAAATAGGATCCCGCTAACTTAACAGAAAGTTAGCGGGAACCATCGTAAAAATAATTATATTGAGAAAATAATTGCACCAGAATTATCCGCTTTTTATCCGCTAACGATTGTAAAAAGAAAAAAAAATCCCGCCCTTCCCATTTCCCGGGAAAATAGGATCCCGCTAACTTAACAAAAAGTTAGCGGGACCCATTATATATTTTAATATACTTAATATTTAATATACATTATATAAAAATAATTATATTGAGGAAATAATTGCACCGGAATTATTCGCTTTTAATCCGCAAACGAATGCCGCGAGACTTCATTTCCCGGGAAAATTCGGGATTTTTTTTTTCACCGAGTTCGTTTATGGATGAAGCAAAGGTTATGATGTACTATCGCGGCGAAATAAGGATACCGACGATAAAATTGCTGTGAGTTAATTTTAAAGTACAAACAAAGGAAAATTTGATTTATTAAGTTCTGTTAAAATTCTGATAAACCTCTGAAAACAATTCTATAGTGAAAGCTTAATCGCAACGAGAATAAATAAGTAATTTCGGGCTGACACGATTCCTCGTATCCATCACAGGTATCGGTGATTCATGAAACCCATCGTATTCATTCCAACCCGGAAATAGATAGCGGATTTCGGAAAGGGGTGGAGTCTAAATGTTTTTGTTTTTCCCCGGCCGAATCGTCACACGTTATTTCTATTGCCCCGTTCAAAAAGGCATCGGTGCGGCGGCGAAATGCTAGGGCCTTTCAAAGATGCGGGCGGCATGCTAGGACCTTTCAAAGGTGCAAGCGGCATGCTAAGGCACTTTCAAAGACGCAAGCGGTATGTTAGGTCTTTTCAAAAATGAAACCTTCTTTTGGTTGCCTTCTTCCCACCTACGGTGGGGTGAGAGGGCGGTTTTGGTTAGTGGAGCTATTGCCACCCCTCTCTTTCTTTGTTCTTCAAGATTACCTCTCAGCTAATTTTTTCCCCGATATCTTTATTTCTCCGCGATAGCACCTGATAACTTTTATTTCATACACAAACAAATTACGCGAAAAAAAAAACTCAATTTTTCCGGGAAATGAAAAGGAAATTATTTTTCTCGCGGCATACGTTTGCGGATAAAAAGCGGATAATTCCGGTGCATGTATTTCCTCAAAATATTTGTTTTTAGGGTGGGTTCCGCTAACTTTCTGTTAAGTTAGCGGGACCCCATTTTCCCGGGAAATGGGAAGTGCGGGAAATTTTTTTCTTTTTACAATCGTTAGCGGATAAAAAGCGGATAATTCCGGTGCAATTATTTTCTCAATATAATTATTTTTTGCGATGGGTCCCGCTAACGTTCTGTTAAGTTAGCGGCATCCTATTTTCTCGGGAAATGGGAAGGGCGGGAAATTTTTTTCTTTTTACAATCGTTAGCGGATAAAAAGCGGATAATTCCGGTGCAATTAATTTCTCAATATAATTATTTTTAGAATGGGTACCGCTAACTTTTTGTTAAGTTAGCGGGACCCCATTTTCCCGGGAAATGGTAAGAGCTGGAAATTTTTTTCTTTTTACAATCGTTAGCGGATAAAAAGCGGATAATTCCGGTACAATTATTTTCTCAATATAATAATTTTTAGAATGCGTACCGCTAACTTTTTGTTAAGTTAGCGACATCCTATTTTCCCGGGAAATGGGAAGGGCGGAAATTTTTTTTCTTTTTACAATCGTTAGCGGATAAAAAGCGGATAATTCCGGTGCAATTATTTTCTCAATAAAATAATTTTTAGAATGCGTACCGCTAACTTTTTGTTAAGTTAGCGACATCCTATTTTCCCGGGAAATGGGAAGGGCGGAAATTTTTTTTCTTTTTACAATCGTTAGCGGATAAAAAGCGGATAATTCCGGTGCAATTAATTTCTCAATATAATTATTTTTAGAATGGGTACCGCTAACTTTTTGTTAAGTTAGCGGGACCCCATTTTCCCGGGAAATGGTAAGAGCGGGAATTTTTTTTCTTTTTACAATCGTTAGCGGATAAAAAGCGGATAATTCCGGTGCAATTATTTTCTCAATATAATTATTTTTAGAATGGGTACCGCTAACTTTTTGTTAAGTTAGCGGGACCCCATTTTCCCGGGAAATGGGAAGAGCGGGAAATTTTTTTCTTTTTACAATCGTTAGCGGATAAAAAGCGGATTATTATGTGCCGTCGCGAATTTTTTTTTTACGAGTTGGTTCTGCCAACTTAACAGAGGTCAAAAAAATAGCATCAAACCACAATTTGAAATTGTTTGAAAAAATAAACAAATGCCAATCAAGGTTTGCAGTAGAAAATTGAACGTTTTACAAGATTTATTTGAAACATTTTTTGAAATTTTGTCTAAATTTTGAGTTATAGTCAAAATCAATGATTTTCTTGCCTGCCACTTTTTTTTCAAGCCACATTGTTGTGCATGTCCTTCAAATTTTGGCAAGGTAATACCAAAAATAAACAAATGCAAATCAAGGTTTCTAATAGAAAATTGAACGTTTTACAAGATTTGTTCGAAATATTTTTCCAAATTTTGCCTAAATTTTGAGTTATAGCTTGTCAAAATCTACGATTCTCTTGCCTGACAATTTTTGTCAAGCCACATTGTTCTCAAAGTCTTTCCAATTTTGACAAGAACATACCAAAAATAAACAAATGCCAATCAAGGTTTCTATTAGAAAATTGAACGTTTTACAAGATTTATTTGAAACATTTTTCCAAATTTTACCTAAATTTTGAGTTATTGCTAGTCACAATCTTTGATTTTCTTGCCTGACAATTTTATTTCAAGCCACATTGTTCTGCATGTTTTTCCAATTTTGACAAGGTAATACCAAAAATAAACAAATGCCAATCAAGGTTTCTAATAGAAAATTGAACGCTTTTAAAGATTTATTTGAAACATTTTTCCAAATTTTGCCTAAATTTTGAGTTACAGCTTGTCAAAATCAACGATTTGCTTGCCTGATAATTGTTTTTTCAAGCCACGTTGTTCTTAAAGTCTTTCCAACTTTGACAAGGAAATACTAATAATAAACAAATGCCAATCAAGGTTTCTAATAGAAAATTGAACGCTTTAAAAGATTTATTTGAAATATTTTTCCAAATTATGCCTAACTTTTGAGTTACAGATTGTCAAAATAAACCATTTTCTTGCCTGACAATTTATTATCAAGCCACATTGTTCTGCATGTATTTTCAATTTTGACTAGGAAATACCAAAAATAAAAACAAATGCCAATCTAGGTTTGTAATAGAAAATTGAACGTTTTACAAAATTTATTTGAAAAAATTTTCCCAATTGTGCCTAAATTTTGACTTATAGCTAGTCAAAATCTACGATTTTCTTGCCTGACAATTTTTTTTCAAGCCACTTTCTTGTGTATGTCTTTCCAATTTTGACAAGGTCATACCAAAAATAAACAAATGCCAATCAAGGTTTCTAATAGAAAATTGAACGTTTTACAAGATTTATTTGAAACATTTTTCCAAATTTTCCCAAAATTTTGACTTATAGCTTGTCAAAATCAACGATTTTCTTGCCTGACATTTTTTTTTGAAGCCACATTGTTATGCAAGTCTTTCCAATTTTGACAAGGTAATACCAAAAATAAACAAATGCCAATAAGGGTTTCTAATAGAAAATTGAACGTTTTACAAGATTTATATGAAACATTTTTGAAAATTTTGCCTAAATTTTGACTTATAGCTTGTCAAAATCTACGATTTTCTTGCCTGACAATTTTTTTTCAAACCACATTGTTGTGCATGTCTTTCCGATTTTGACAAGGTAATACCAAAAATAAACAAATGCCAATCAAGGTTTCTATTAGAAAATTGAACGTTTTACAAGATTTATTTGAAACATTTTTCCATATTTTACCTAAATTTTTAGTTATTCTTCTTCTTATTATTGTGCCATATCCTCTGTGGACGTTGGCGATCAATATGGCCCATCGGATTCGATCCACAGCCGATCTGAACAAGTCAACCGATGTTCTTCCGGTCCATTGTCGCAGATTCTTCAACCAGGAGATCCGTCGTCTTCCCTGTGACCTCTTCCCCTCGATTTTTCCCTGCATGATGAGTTGAAGTAGCCTATATCTGTTGCTGTTTCTCATGATATGGCCAAAGTATGACAGTTTTCTGTGTTTGACTGTTGTGAGCAGTTCTCTGTCCTTCTGCATGCGTAGGAGTATGGTTTCGTTGCTAACATGGTGGGTCCAGGAAACGCGAAGCATTCGACGATAGCACCATGCTTCGAAGGCCTCCAGTCGCTTACTAGTTGCCTCGGAGAGTGTCCATGCCTCCACTCCATACAAAAGCTTAGAGAAGACGTAGCATCTAAGTATGCGTGTTCGAAGATGGATGTTCAAGCGCATGTTACACAAAACATTCTTCATTTGGTTAAATGTAGAACGTGCCTTCTCTATGTTGATCTTTACTTCACGACTATGATCCCATTGGTCATTGAGGTTTACACCCAAGTACGAAATTGATGGTACTCTCTGTAGTTGGGCCCCATTTACCAGGAATTGGGCATTAGACGCATTTTTGCTGACGATTAGAATTTTTGTCTTTGCCATATTCAATCGCATATTAAGTGGTTCGCATGCCTCTACTACTTTATCAATCAGTCTCTGTAGTCCTTCGGCACTGTCGGCAATTAGTACAGAGTCGTCTGCATACCTTAAGTTATTAATTATTTCCCCGTTTATCTTTATCCCAATCTGTTCTTCTTCGAGTGCATTCTTAAAAAGGTTTTCTGCGTATCGGTTAAACAGTAGCGTGGATAGTACGCAGCCCTGTCTGACACCTTGTTCTACTGGAAATTCCTTTGACATTATATTTTCCACACGAACACATGCTGTTTGTTGTCTGTACAGATTGTTGATTATTCGTGCATCTCTGTCATCTATTCCTGATTGCTTTATGGTTTCTGTTAGCAAATCATGGTTAACCCTATCGAATGCCTTTTCGAAGTCGATAAAACACGTGAAAACATCGCAATTCACGTCTCTTGCTCTCTGAATCAGAACACTCAGACCAAAAAGGGCATCTCTAGTCCCCAATCCACTCCTAAACCCAAATTGCGTCTCACTAATGTCTTCTAGTTTTTGATATATTCGTTCGTAAATAATCTTAAGAAAGACCTTCATGAAGTGACTTGTGAGACAGATAGTTCTATAGTCTTCGCATTGTTTAGCTGTAGAATTAGTTATTGCTAGTCAAAATCTTTGATTTTCTTGCCTGACAATTTTATTTCAAGCCATATTGTTCTGCATGTTTTTCCAATTTTGACAAGGTAATACCAAAAATAAACAAAGCCCAATCAATGTTTCTAATCGAGAATTGAGCGTTTTACAAGATTTATTTGAAACATTTTTCCAAATTTTCCCAAAATTTTGACTTATAGCTTGTCAAAATCAACGATTTTCTTGCCTGACATTTTTTTTTCAAGCCACATTGTTCTGCATGTCTTTCCAATTTTGACAAGGTAATACCAAAAATAAACAAATACCAATCAATGTTTCTAATAGAGAATTGAGCGTTTTACAAGATTTATTTGATACATTTTTCCAAATTTTGCCTAAATTTAGAGTTAAATCTTTACAAAATCTTGAATTCCTGCCGTGGAAATAAATCTAATAAAAAAATAGCACCAAACCACATTTCCAAAGTGTTTATCGCGTATTTCTGTTGCAAATTGCAATTAATTATCAATATTTTTGAGAAAAAATATTTACAATTGATATCACAAACGATTATCTGTTGGCATTTGTAGTTTTAGTTATCGCGTTTTATTTATAATAACGTATTTCTTTTATCGTTAGACACGAATAAGTAAAATTGGCAAATTATGCCCAATTTTTATCTCCTTTTTATCTCCTTTATTAGTTAGACACGAAATAGTAAAATTAACCTTTTTACGGCAGGAATATGAAAGTTTAGCGCACATTTTGTTATTTTCACTGGTTATACTTCAAAAAGTGCCCGAAAAACATGCCCGCGAAATTGACACACGCGCACAAAAAAATTTCAACAATGAAAAGGTCTATTGGCAAATTTCGTACTAATTATAAAACAGTTAAGCTTGTCCAAATTAAGATCCCTTCACATAGACATCAGTGCGGTATCAGCACAGTTCTGTGAAATTCCATATGTATCAGATGGAAATGGAAAAAATGACATTTGCTAAACCAAATTGAATTTAAATCTAGACCACCTTAAATTGCAGCCGCCAGCATTAGTTCCGTGATATTTCACATTTTATGGAAGAGTTTTTATGGCAGTTGTGTCCATATCTTGCACAGGAATGCAACAACAAAATTTTACGTAAACTTAATTCCTAATTCTGCGTAAATTTAATTATTTCCAAAACCACTCCAAAATTTGTAAATTTGTTACAAAGAATGTGCCAGCAGGCGAAGATTTTCACTGACACTGATACGACACCGAAACACGAATAAATAAAATTGGCATAATTTGCCAATAACATTTGGCACTGATTATAAAACATTTGAGCTTGTTAAATTAAGATTTATTCACATAGATATCAGTGCCGTATCAGAACGGTTCCGTGCTGAATTCCATCCGTATCAGCGCTAAACCAAATCAAATTGAAATCTAGACCGTCTTTCTGATTTTTTTAATTTTAGCCGTCAGTCTTCGCTCAGTGAAATTTCACATTTTACGTAAGAATTTTTATGTCAGTTGTATACATTTTAATGCACAGGTATAAACATAAAAATTCTGCGAAAACCTAATTCCTAATTCTGCGTAAACTTAATTATTTCCACGACCACTCGAAAATTTGTAAATTAATTTCCTTGTTACAAAGAATGTGCGAACAGAAGTAACGTCAAGATTTCCACTGACACTGATACGACACTGAGATACGAATAAATAAAACTGACATAGAGATAGGTTTTTTATAAAAATTGGCATAATTTGTCAATAAAATTTGGCATAGTTAGCCAATAAAATTTGGCACTAATTATGAAACATTAAAGCTTGTCCAAATTAAGATCCATTCACATAAACATCAGTGCCGTAGCAACACGGTTCAGTGAAATTACATCCGTATCAGCGCTAAACCAAATCTAATTTAAATCTAGACCGCCTTTCCCAGTTTTAAATTTTAGCCGTCAGTCTTCGTTCCGTGATATTTCACATTTTACGAACACGTTTTTATGTCAGTTGTATATACATTGTATATATGTGTATGTATACATGTTTATACATGTTTTTGCATTTATACATTGTATACATGTTTATTGCATATTCATTTTAATGCACAGATATGAACATCAAAATTCTGCGTAAACTTAATTATTTGCACGACCACTCAATAAATTGTAAATTTGTTTCCTTGTTACAAAGATTGTGCCAACAGGAGTAACGTCGAGGTATTCACTGACACTGATACGTCTCTGAGACACGAATAAATAAAATTGGCATAGAGATATAGGAATAAATAAAATAGACATAATTTGCCAATAAAATTTGAAACTAATTTTTAAACGTTTAAGCTTGTCCAAATTAAGATTCATTCACATAGATATCAGTGCCGTGTCAGCACGGTTGCCTGAAATTCCATCCGTATCAGCGCCAAATCGAATTTATATCTAGACCGTCTTTCCCAGTTATAAATTTCAGCCGTCAGTCTTCGTTCCGTGATATTTCACATTTTAAGGGCGTGTTATTATACATTTTTATGCACAGGTATGAACATCAACATTCTGGGTAAACTTACTTCACGAACTTACGAATAAATAAAATTGGCATAGAAATAGAGATATACGAATAAATAAAATTGGCATAATTTGCCAATAAAATTTGACACTGATTTTTAAACGTTTGAGCTTGTCCAAATTAAGATTCATTTACATAGATATCAGTGCCGTATTAGCACGGTTCCGTGAAATTCCATCCGCATTAGCGCTAAACCAAATTGAATTTAAATCTAGACCGTCTTTCAAAGTTTTAGCCGTCAGTCTTGGTTCCGTGAAATTTCATATTTTACATAAGCCTTTTTATGTCAATTGTATATATTTTTATGCATAGGATTGAACATCAAAATTCTTCGTAAACTTAATTCCAAATTCTGCGTAAACTTAATTATTTCCAAAACCACAAAAAAAATTGTAAATTTGTTTCGTTGTTACACCATTTCCACCTTTTAGTACCTTTCCCAGTTTTAAATTGCAGCCGTCAGTTCCGTGATATTTCACATTATACGGACGCATTTTTATGTCCGTTGTATACATTTTTATGCACTGGAATGAACATAAAAATTCTGCGTAAACTTAATTTATAATTCTGCGTAAATTTAATTATTTCCTCGACCACTCCAAAATTTGTAAATTCATTTCCGTGTTTTCACTGACACTGATACGACACCGAGACAAGAATAAATAAAATTGGCATAGAGATTAAAATTGGCATAATTTGCCAATAAAATTTGGCACTAATTATAAAACATTTAAGTTTGTCTAAATTAAGATTCATTCACATAGACATCAGTGCCGTATCAGCACGGTTCCGTGCTAAATTCCATCCGTATCAGCGCCAAATCGAATTTAAATCTAGACCGTCTTTCCCAGTTTTAAATTTTAGTCGTCAGTCTTCGATCCGTGATATTTCACATTTTACGGACGCGTTTTTATGTCAGTTGTATACATTTTTATGCACATGAATGAATAAAAAACAACAAAAATTCTGCGTAAACTTAATTCCTAATTCTGTGTAAACTTAATTATTTCAACGACCACTCGAAAATTTGTAAATTAATTTCCTTGTTACAAAGAATGTGGCAACAGGAGTAACGTCAAGGTTTTCACTGACACTGATACGATACTGAGACAATAAAATGTAGCACTAATTATAAAACATTTAATTATGTCCAAATTAAGATTCATTCACATAGACATTAGTGCCGTATCAGCACGGTTCCGTGAAATTCCATCCGTATCAGTGCTAAACCAAATGGAATTTAAATCTAGACCACCTTTCTCAGTATTAAATTTTAGACGTCAGTCTTTGTTCCGTGATATTTCACATTTTACGGACGTGTTTTCATTTCAGTTGGATACATTTTTATGCACAGGTATGAACGAACATCAAAATTCTGCGTAAACTTAATTCCTAATTCTGTGTAAACTTAATTCCTAATTCTGCGTAAACTTATTTCCGCGTAAACTTATTTATTAATAATTATTTCCGCGACCACTCAAAAATTTGTAAATTTGTTTCCTTGTTACGAAAGAATGTGCCAACAGGAGCAACGTCAAGGTTTTCACTGACACTGATACGATACTGAGACAATAAAATTTGGCCCGAATTATAAAACATTTAAGCTTGTCCAAATGAAGATTCATTCACATAGACATCAGTGCTGTATCAGCACAGTTCCGTGAAATTCCATCCGTATCAGTGCTAAACCAAATTGAATTTAAATCTAGACCACCTTTCTCAGTTTTAAATTTTAGCCGTCAGTCTTCGTTCCGTGATATTTCACATTTTACGGACGCGTTTTTATGTCAGTTGTCTACATTTTTATGCACAGGTATGAACATCAAAATTCTGTGTAAACTTAATTTTAAATTTTGCGTAAACTTAAATCCCAATTCTGTGTAAACTTAATTATTTCCAAAACCACCCACAAATTTTTAAATTTGTTTTCTTGTCACAAAGAATGTGCCAACAGAAGTAACGTCAAGGTTTTCACTGTCACTGATACGATACTGAGACAATAAAATTTGGTCCTAATTATAAAACATTTAAGCTTGTCCAAATTAAGATTCATTCACATAGCCATCAGTGCTGTATCAGCACAGTTCCGTGAAATTCCATCCGTATCAGTGCTAAACCAAATTGAATTTAAATCTAGACCATCTTTCTCAGTTTTAAATTTTAGAGGTCAGTCTTCGTTCCGTGATATTTCACATTTTACGGACGCATTTTTATGTAAGTTGTATACATTTTTATGCACAGGAATGAATAAAAAACAACAAAAATTCTGCGTAAACTTAATTAATAATTCTGCGTAAACTTAATTATTTCCACAACCACTCAAAAATATGTAAATTTGTTTCCTTGTTACAAAGAATGTGCGAACAGGAGTAACGTCAAGGTTTTCACTGACACTGATACGACACTGAGATACGAATAAATAAAACTGCTATAGAGATATACAAATATATATAAATGGCATAATTTGCCAATAAAATTTAGCACTAATTCTAAAACATTTGAGCTTGACCAAATTAAGATTTATTCACATAGACATCAATGCCGCATCAGCACGATTCCGTGAAATTCCAACCGTATCAGTGCCAAACCGAATCGAATTTAAATCTAGACCATCTTTCCAAGTTTTAAATTTTAGCAGTCAGTCTTCGTTCAGTGATATTTCACATTTTACGGACGTGTTGTTATCTCAGTTGTGTACATTTGTATGCACAGGAATGAACATCAAAATTTTGCGTGAATTAATTCCTAATTCTGTGTAAACTTAATTATTTCCACTACCACCCAAAATTTGTAAATTTGTTTCCTTGTTTCAAAGAATATGCCAACAGGAGTAACGTCAAGGTTTTCACTGACACTAATACGACACTGAGACACGAATAAATAAAACTGGCACAGAGATATACGAATAAATAAAATTGGCACAATTTGCCAATAAAATTTGGCACTAATTATAAAACATTTGAGCTGGTCCAAATTAAGATTCATTAACTTAGACATCAGTACCGTATACGCACAGTTTCGTGAAATTCTATCCGTATCAGCGGTAAACCAAATCGAATTTAAATCTAGAACGTCTTTCCCAGTTTTAAATTTTAGCCGTCAGTCTCCGTTCCGTGATATTTCACATTTTACGGACGCGTTTTTATGTCAGTTGTATACATTTGTATGCACAGGAATGAATAAAAAACAACAACGTTGCGTAAACTTAATTCCTAATTCTGCGTAAACTTAATTCCTAATTCTGCGTAAACTTAATTCCTAATTCTGTGTAAACCTTATTATTTTCAGAACCACTCAAAAATTTGTAAATTTGTTTCCTTGTTACAAATAATGTGCTAACAGGAGTAACGTCAAGGTTTTCACTGACTCTGATACGACACTGAGTCAATAAAATTTGGCACTAATTTTGAAACATTTAAGCAAGTCCAAATTAAGATTCATTCACAAAGACATCAGAGCTGTATCAGCACAGTTCCGTGAAATTCCATCCGTATCAGTGTTAAACCAAATTGAATTTAAATCTAGACCACCTTTCCAAGTTTTAAATTTCAGCCGTCAGTCTTCGTTCCGTGATATTTTACATTTTACGAACGCTTTTTTATGTCAGTTGTATACATTTTTATGCACAGGTATAAACATCAAAATTCTGCGTAAACTTAATTCCTAATTCTGCGTAAACTTAATTCCTAATTCTGCGTAAACTTAATTATTTCCACAACCACACAAAAATTTATAAATTTGTCTCCTCGTTAGAAAGAATGTGCGAACAGAAGTAACGTCAAGGTTTTCACTGACACTGATAGGATACTGAGACACGAATAAATAAAATTGGCATAGATATAGATATTCGAATAAATAAAATTGGCATAATTTGCCAATACAATTTGACACTAATTTTTAAACGTTTGAGCTTGTCCAAATTAAGATTCATCCACATAGACATCAGTGCCATATCAGAACGGTTCCGTGAAATTCCATCCGTATCAGCGCTAAACCATATCGAATTTAAATCTAGACCGTCCTTTCCAGTTTTAAATTTTAGCCGTCAGTCTTCGTTCGTGATATTTCACATTTTACGGACGCGTTTTTATGTCAGTTGTGTCCATTTTTATGCACAAGAATGAACATCAAAATTCTGTGTAAACTTAATTCCTAATTCTGCGTTAATTTAATTATTTCCACGACCACTCGAAAATTTGTAAGTTTCTTTCCTTGTTACAAAGAATGTGCGAACAGGAGCAACGTCAAGGTTTTCACTGACACTGATATGACACTGAGACAAGAATAAATAAAATTGGCATAGAGATAGAGTTATACCAATAATTAAAATTGGCATAATTTGCCAATAAAATTTGGCGCTAATTATAAAACATTTAAGTTTGTCCAAATTAAGATTCATTCACATAGACATCAGTGCCGTATCAGCACGGTTCCGTGAAATTCCATCCCTATCAGCGCTAAACCAAAACGAATTTAAATCTAGACCGTCTTTCCCAGTTTTAAATTTTAGCCGTTCTTAGTTCCGTGATATTTCACATTTTTTCAGTCTTAACAATTTAACCAGTCTTCGTTTCGTTCCGTGATATTTCACATTTTACGGACGCGTTTTTATGTCAGTTGTGTCCATTTTTATGCACAGGAATGCACATCAAAATTCTGTGGAAACTTAATTCCTAATTCTGCGTAAACTTAATTATTTCCACGACCACTCGAAAATTTATAAGTTTCTGTCCTTGTTACAAAGAATGTGCGAACAGGAGTAACGTCAAGGTTTTTACTGACACTGATACGACACTGAGACAAAAATAAATAAAATTGGCATAGAGATAGCGAAATACGAAAAATTAAAATTGGCATAATTTGCCAATCAAATTTGGCGCTAATTATAAAACATTTGAGCTTGTCCAAATTAAGATTCATTCACATAGACATCAGTGCCGTATCAGCACGGTTCCGTGCTGAATTCCATACATATTAGCGCCAAATCGAATTTAAATCTAGACCGTCTTTCCCAGTTTTAAATTTTAGCCGTCAGTCTTCGTTCCGTGATATTTCACATTTTACGGACGCGTTTTTATGTCAGTTGTGTCAATTTTTATGCACAGGAATGAACATCAAAATTCTGCGTAAACTTAATTCCAAATTCTGCGTAAACATAATTATTTCCCCGACCACTCGAAAATTTGTACATTCATTTCCTTGTTACAAAGAATGTGCGAACAGAAGTAACGTCAAGATTTTCACTGACACTGTACGACACTGAGACACGAATAAATAAAATTGGCATAGAGATAGAGATATACGAATAAATCAAATTGGCATAATTTGCCAATTTAAATTTGGCGCTATTTATAAAACATTTAAGCTTGTCCAAATTAAGATTCATTCACATAGACATCAGTGCCGTATCAGCACGGTTCCGTGAAATTCCATCCGTATCAGCGCCAATTCGAATTTAAATCTTCTTTCCCAGTTTTAAATTTTAGCCGTCAGTCCTCGTTTCGTGATATTTCATATTTTACGGACGTGCTGTTATCTCAGTTGTGTCCATTTTGTATGCACAGAAATGAACATCAAAATTTTGCGTAAATTAATTCCCAATTCTTTGTAAACTTAATTATTTCCACGACCACTCCAAAATTTGTTAATTTGTTTCATTGTTACAAAGAATGTGCCAACAGGAGTAGCGTCAAGGTTTTCACTGACACTGATACGATACTGAGACAATCAAATTTGGCCCTAATTATAAAACATTTAAGCTTGTCCAAATTAAGATTCATTCACATAGACATCAGTGCTGTTTCAGCACAGTTCCGTGAAATTCCATCCGTATCAGTGCTAAACCAAATTGAATTTAAATCTAGACCACCTTTCTCAGTTTTAAATTTTAGACGTCAGTCTTCGCTCAGTGACATTTCACGGACGCGTTTTTTATGTCATCTATATCCATTTTTATGCACAGATATGAACATCAAAATTCTGCGTAAGCTTAATTGTTTCCAAAACCACCCAAAAATTGATAAAATTGTTTTCTTGTTACAAAGAATGATTGCCGAAATCTAGAACTGGATTGCTATCAATACAAGAACGGTCCTGATTAGAAATACATTATACATTAGAAGGGTTTGAAAATGAGCCATATTTTATGATATTCGCTTGGAGGGAAATTACAAGCAATCTACAAATTTAAATCATAATAATAACTAAAAGAATGTGCAAACAGGAGAAACGTCAAGGTTTTCACTGACACTGATACGATACTGAATATGTGTTAAATCTGCTACTACTAAAATAATACATTTCTAATCTTTAATTTCTAATCTTTACTAATGCAACTATCTTACTATGTTGGGAAGATAGTAATAATTCTTAAAGACCATGTACTCTATGTACAACTTATTTATTATCAATCAGTAATTATATACAAATCTATTGGTCTCCCTTTTTGGACCACTTTTTATGTTCTCTGACGTACTTATTACTTACTGGTTTACTTCTGACTTACTATTTACAAGTACCCCTACTTAGTATTTACCCCTCAATATTTCTAAGCACCCCTACTTAGGGTTGAAAGTGGTGGACGCCACACGCTTCCCGGCGCAACATACTATCTATCATATTGAAAGTCACGCTAATTTTACATAACTTGCCCGTGGCGCCAACATACTCAAATTATGTGATTATTGTACTCCTCTGCTAGTCACACCGGCGGAGCTACAAACGAACTTGGTGCGGGACACCGGTGACCGCATGGCATTCAGTACTTCTTTACGATAATCTATTGGTTATTTATAGGAATTGGAATCAGGTTAATAATGCATTTATTGATAAAACAATCAAATATTTAACGACCTTTTGACACGAAATTTCGTCGGCTGTAATTTTATGTAAGCGTGTTATCGGAAATGCTATTAAAGCGATTTTGATACCGGCGATAATGGTGGAAACAGTTCAAAAACCTTTCGTGAGTCTACGCATCGTTGTTTGTTTATTAATAATGATATTAAAAGTTTGTTTAATTTGATTTGCATACAATGCCGCTGAATGTTTTGCACGTTTGTGTTTGTGCGAACATTTCGCAACAAACAATCGTGATTGAATTTGTTTACGTCCGACTGGTAGGTTCTTTGGAATTGAAAGCTTATTGAAAATTGATCAAATATTTATATTTCAATTTTAATAGTAGTATTATTTTACAAACCTGTCGGCATTAAAATCATTTGAGACAAATGAATCATTAGCTAATATTTTGTGCAGTAGGAGTTGTTGCAACTCATACAACCTAAGCTGATGCGCACGTTTCAGATATATCATGTGGCGCTAAAAGCGCCATCAGTGTCGCGCACCTGAAAATTCATTATACTATTACATCCTCATCAATTATTCCACCGTTAGCAACTATTCCATTCTTTTCAAATCTTCCATCCATAATAACTAGTCCATTCCAAAGAATACGATCCACATGTAGGTACTAGTTAATTAATAATAATTTAATGACATAATCTTTGAGAAACATTTGCTAAATTCTTAAACTCTTCCAGGTCGAGTTTTAAAGATAATGAAGATTTATCAACTATTTGGCGTTTGATGCTTTTAATTGATTAGTTTAACCCCTTGACATACGAATAAAATGCGTGTTGACGTGTCCGTATATTACCATTTAATTTGGCGCAATAGTGAACGTTCTTGTGCAAGCAACAACATTCATGCACAGCCGAAACAGATAATATACTGCCATCTATACTGATTTCTTGATGTCTCGGAGTTGTCAAAGCAGTACCGTCGCTAGCGTCGGTCAATAGGGCGAATGCCCGGTGCCCACGGACTAGGGGGCTCCCACAGTGGCTGCAGATCGATTCTGAGACGACTGACGTGTGGCGTTTCGCGAATTTCACATGGGGGACCGCACCACGTGGGTTTTAAAAAGGCTCAAATTTGACATTTTTATGCCGCCGGAGGCGGCAAATCTTGGGTATTTTAACCGCGCGTCTTCGATGACTTAACTGTGAATGTCCGGCCGCACGTTGCGCATTCCCAAGTTTCGTCCTCCGTCTTGCCGCGCCCCTCCGGGGATCCAAAACCCACTCAAAAATCGTGGTTTTTCCGGAAACGGCTCCACGGAAGCGGTGGCGGCGGTGCAAAACGGGAATGTACATTTTTCCGGTGTAGAACCGAGATCCCCGTCGAGCGGTGCCGTTATCGCGACTCAACTTCCCCAGGTTCGGACGCACCAGACCGAAAACCAAAATCACGATATTTTACTTTTGAGGCGCATTTTTGGTAGGATCTCAATTTTTTTCCGGGTCCTCTAGCCGCCGCCGCTCCACGTTTTTAGAGCCTCGAGCCTCGCTCGCCGTCCTGCGACGTCCCGTTCACCTGGTGCAAGAGCAAATAAATTGTTTTTTTGTCGATTTTGCAATCACTTCCACGGACGCCCAGGACTTATTTGACGGGCTCCAGGTCGCCGGTTAGGTTCGTTCTCTTCAGAACACTCGCGCGCAACCATTCCGGCAAGAATTTTTAAACTGCGACGACTTTTTGCGAATCTACGGCAGTTTGAAGAGAAAAATGAGCAAAAAGTGAGAAAAACCAGAGGCGTTTTGCGGGGGTACATAGAACTTCGGAACCAATTGACGGATTGGAACCGGACCGGTGCCGTTCGATCGGGCAATGAACCTTTTAGTTTGTTTGGGAGTTTAATCCCGATTGCACCCAAGATGGCGTCGCGACGCCATAAAAACGAAGTTTTTTTGGACATCCAAGAAAACTTGAGAAATCTTTTACTGTAAGCGGCATCGCGCTGTGTCGTTTTCAACCGTCGCGACGCCGGCCCAAACTCGCCGTATTTTATTTACTGGGGGCCCCAACTCAATATATATGCCCGGGGCCTCCAAATCCAAACGACGGCGCTGTGTCAAAGTCTACCATGGCACATAAAATACATGACGTCTTAAAGACGCCATTGTATGTCAAGGGGTTAATGTATTTTTAAATATACGTTTCTTCTGGTTAGTTCACTAACTCGTTTTCTGGGATATATTTGTCCCACTCAGCCATTAATAATCAACAAAAATAACCCACAAGTTATCGTTGTATTACTATATAAACTCTTGTAGTTATATGGGTTATATTTGTCCCAATAGACTGAAAACTATTTACTGGTAAGAATCAGTATCAAACGGTTAAGCCGTGATATCATTTGCCAAGGTTTTTGACAATTTGGCGTTGTCAAAAACCTTGGCATATGACCATGACCATTGACTGACCCATGACTATGACATTGAGCATTTGACAATTTGACATTGAAAATTTGACAATTTGTCAAAATCATTCTTAAACATTTGTCAAAGTTCTTGTCAACTACTTGAAACATCCTTGACATATTGCAAAAATTTGTGTCAGAAATATTTGCTTAAATGCTTGTCATGCAATTTTGCTCAACAATAACAAACAAATTGTCCAAAAATTTCATCAATCAAATTTTGTTGATTAAAATTTTTGCCAAAAACCATCCGCTTCTTCATTTTTAAAGAAGAATTTAAATACCAATTTTCACATCTCTAACATCTCCAGTTAGATATAAACATCCTGCATTTGGAACCCCCTTGCCTAAATTATCGGAAAGTTTTGTCGGTGGACAAAAGATTTAAAAAACGCGTTCAAATTTGGTTCAAAAACATCAAATTTTGTTGGTGCACACATTTGGACGCATTTTTAAATCTTTTTCCCAGAGTCAAAACTTTCCGAAACTTTAGCTAAAGAGGTTCTAAATGCAGGATGCTTATATCTAAAAAACAGGAGATGTTAGAGATGTGAAAATTGGTATTTAAATTCTTCTTTAAAAATGAAGAAGCGGATGGTTTTTGGCAAAAATTTGAATCAACAAAATTTGATGTTTAAAATTTTTGGACAATTTGTTTGTTATTTTTTGACTTATGCTTATAACTTATGTTATGCAAATAATGTTATTTGCATAACTTATGTTATGCAAAATTGCATGACAAGCAATTTAGCAAAGATTTCTGACACAAATTTTTGCAATATGTCAAGAATGTTTCAAGTAGCTGACAAGATCTTTGACAAATGTTTAAGAAAGATTTTCACAAATTGTCAAATTTTCAATGTGAAACTGTAATATGGATGCGGATGGTAAATGATAAATGGATGGTAATACAAACTTTTGCCTAAGCCACTCTTCTACAATTCGCGCAATACTTGCGATCTTAGATAACCAACGAATTAGTACTAACCTGAATAAGCTAGAAAGTTGCAAATGTGAGGAAAGATTGTTGCAAACGCTATTTGTTGCAAACTAATTAAATCGAACGCTTGCAATAACTCAATAATTTAAATATTTCAAAGCTCTTTTTCTCTCTTCTGAGCGCAATTATTATTCATTCGTCGGCGCAAAGAGGAAGCGGATAATTGCACTGCAAATTTACAGTTTTAATTGTGTCGTAATTTTCTTACGTCGTTTTCGCCCATCGACGGTCAAACAGGAAGAAAACTCACCTGAAACAAACAAAACAAATAAGCAAACTAATTCATACGCGGAAATTGCTTTATACATGTTTTAGAAATTATCTAGAAATAGTTTAATTTTTTAAACAGACAAGACTTAGGAGACAAGACTAGACAGACAAGAACAGACAGACAAGACTAGACAGACTAGACAGACAAGACTATGCAGACAAGACTAGACAGACAAGACTAGACAGACAAGACTAGACAGACAAGACTAGACAGACAAGACTAGACAGACTAGACAGACGAGACTAGACAGACGAGACTAGACAGACGAGACTAGACAGACGAGACTAGACAGACGAGACTAGACAGACGAGACTAGACAGACGAGACTAGACAGACGAGACTAGACAGACGAGACTAGACAGACAAGACTAGACAGACAAGACTAGACAGACAAGACTAGACAGACAAGACTAGACAGACAAGACTAGACAGACAAGACTAGACAGACAAGACTAGACAGACAAGACTAGACAGACAAGACTAGACAGACAAGACTAGACAGACAAGACTAGACAGACAAGACTAGACAGACAAGACTAGACAGACAAGACTAGACAGACAAGACTAGACAGACAAGACTAGACAGACAAGACTAGACAGACAAGACTAGACAGACAAGACTAGACAGACAAGACTAGACAGACAAGACTAGACAGACAAGACTAGACAGACAAGACTAGACAGACAAGACTAGACAGACAAGACTAGACAGACAAGACTAGACAGACAAGACTAGACAGACAAGACTAGACAGACAAGACTAGACAGACAAGACTAGACAGACAAGACTAGACAGACAAGACTAGACAGACAAGACTAGACAGACAAGACTAGACAGACAAGACTAGACAGACAAGACTAGACAGACAAGACTAGACAGACAAGACTAGACAGACAAGACTAGACAGACAAGCCTAGACAGACAAGACTAGACAGACAAGACTAGACAGACAAGACTAGACAGACAAGACTAGACAGACAAGACTAGACAGACAAGACTAGACAGACAAGACTAGACAGACAAGACTAGACAGACAAGACTAGACAGACAAGACTAGACAGACAAGACTAGACAGACAACACTAGACAGACAAGACTAGACAGACAAGACTAGAGAGACAAGACTAGACAGACAAGACTAGACAGACAAGACTAGACAGACAAGACTAGGCAGACAAGACTAGGCAGACAAGACTAGACAGACAAGACTAGACAGACAAGACTAGACAGACAAGACTAGACAGACAAGACTAGACAGACAAGACTAGACATACAAGACTAGACAGACAAGACTAGACAGACAAGACTAGACAGACAAGACTAGACAGACAAGACTAGACAGACAAGACTAGACAGACAAGACTAGACAGACAAGACTAGACAGACAAGACTAGACAGACAAGACTAGACAGACAAGACTAGACAGACAAGACTAGACAGACAAGACTAGACAGACAAGACTAGACAGACAAGACTAGACAGACAAGACTAGACAGACAAGACTAGACAGACAAGACTAGACAGACAAGACTAGACAGACAAGACTAGACAGACAAGACTAGACAGACAAGACTAGACAGACAAGACTAGACAGACAAGACTAGACAGACAAGACTAGACAGACAAGACTAGACAGACAAGACTAGACAGACAAGACTAGACAGACAAGACTAGACAGACAAGACTAGACAGACAAGACTAGACAGACAAGACTAGACAGACAAGACTAGACAGACAAGACTAGACAGACAAGACTAGACAGACAAGACTAGACAGACAAGACTAGACAGACAAGACTAGACAGACAAGACTAGACAGACAAGACTAGACAGACAAGACTAGACAGACAAGACTAGACAGACAAGACTAGACAGACAAGACTAGACAGACAAGACTAGACAGACAAGACTAGACAGACAAGACTAGACAGACAAGACTAGACAGACAAGACTAGACAGACAAGACTAGACAGACAAGACTAGACAGACAAGACTAGACAGACAAGACTAGACAGACAAGACTAGACAGACAAGACTAGACAGACAAGACTAGACAGACAAGACTAGACAGACAAGACTAGACAGACAAGACTAGACAGACAAGACTAGACAGACAAGACTAGACAGACAAGACTAGACAGACAAGACTAGACAGACAAGACTAGACAGACAAGACTAGACAGACAAGACTAGACAGACAAGACTAGACAGACAAGACTAGACAGACAAGACTAGACAGACAAGACTAGACAGACAAGACTAGACAGACAAGACTAGACAGACAAGACTAGACAGACAAGACTAGACAGACAAGACTAGACAGACAAGACTAGAGAGACAAGACTAGAGAGACAAGACTAGACAGACAAGACTAGACAGACAAGACTAGACAGACAAGACTAGAGAGACAAGACTAGAGAGACAAGACTAGACAGACAAGACTAGACAGACAAGACTAGACAGACAAGACTAGACAGACAAGACTAGACAGACAAGACTAGACAGACAAGACTAGACAGACAAGACTAGACAGACAAGACTAGACAGACAAGACTAGACAGACAAGACTAGACAGACAAGACTAGACAGACAAGACTAGACAGACAAGACTAGACAGACAAGACTAGACAGACAAGACTAGACAGACTAGACAGACAAGACTAGACAGACAAGACTAGACAGACAAGACTAGACAGACTAGACAGACAAGACTAGACAGACAAGACTAGACAGACAAGACTAGACAGACAAGAATAGACAGACAAGACTAGACAGACAAGACTAGACAGACAAGACTAGACAGACAAGACTAGACAGACAAGACTAGACAGACAAGACTAGACAGACAAGACTAGACAGACAAGACTAGACAGACAAGACTAGACAGACAAGACTAGACAGACAAGACTAGACAGACAAGACTAGACAGACAAGACTAGACAGACAAGACTAGACAGACAAGACTAGACAGACAAGACTAGACAGACAAGACTAGACAGACAAGACTAGACAGACAAGACTAGACAGACAAGACTAGACAGACAAGACTAGACAGACAAGACTAGACAGACAAGACTAGACAGACAAGACTAGACAGACAAGACTAGACAGACAAGACTAGACAGACAAGACTAGACAGACAAGACTAGACAGACAAGACTAGACAGACAAGACTAGACAGACAAGACTAGACAGACAAGACTAGACAGACAAGACTAGACAGACAAGACTAGACAGACAAGACTAGACAGACAAGACTAGACAGACAAGACTAGACAGACAAGACTAGACAGACAAGACTAGACAGACAAGACTAGACAGACAAGACTAGACAGACAAGACTAGACAGACAAGACTAGACAGACAAGACTAGACAGACAATACAGTTTCCTTTTATTAAACCCCCAACCGCTCTCTCTTCTACCACTTAACCCCTCTTTATTCACTACTCGAAAGATTTCCTTTATTATCCTTTCATCTCCTAACCCATCCACCCTATACTCGAACTTTATCACTCTTTCCGCAGCTATTACCGCCACCTTACAAGCACTCACTTCCTGAAGCACAATGTGACCAGGCGTCGACCTATCAAGTTTCAACACTTTCTTATAAAACTTTAGCTGCACCCTTTCGATCTTGTCTTCCTCTTTCGTTCCCCAGACCTCGCATCCATACAGTAACACGCTTCGCACACATGCCTTCCATATGGTCTCTGCTGCTCTAAAGTTTCCATCAAAGTTCCTTTTCCAAACCTCCCAGATACGACCCGCCGCCACCCATGCCTTCTTTGTAACATACTCTATGTGTTCTTTATTACTGTATCCAGTCCCAAAGACATACCCCAAATACTTAAATTTACTAACTTCCTCTATTTCAGTACCCTGCCATTCAAACCTTTCTTTCTTATATCGCCCACCCCTTTTAAACCGAATCCATTTTGTTTTACCAACATTCACCCTTAAATCCCTCTTTTCGAAATACCTGCCGAGCCTTTCAATCACGTCCTTCATCTCACTAGCCGACTTTGCAAATACCACCATGTCATCCGCATATGCCAAGCTCCACACCTTCTTTTTCCCAATCACCACTCCTCCAGCTTGCCCGGCCTGTAGAACCTTTTCCATATCCGCCACATACAGATTGAAAAGCGTGGGACTCAAAGGGCAGACAAGACTAGACAGACAAGACTAGACAGACAAGACTAGACAGACAAGACTAGACAGACAAGACTAGACAGACAAGACTAGACAGACAAGACTAGACAGACAAGACTAGACAGACAAGACTAGACAGACAAGACTAGACAGACAAGACTAGACAGACAAGACTAGACAGACAAGACTAGACAGACAAGACTAGACAGACAAGACTAGACAGACAAGACTAGACAGACAAGACTAGACAGACAAGACTAGACAGACAAGACTAGACAGACAAGACTAGACAGACAAGACTAGACAGACAAGACTAGACAGACAAGACTAGACAGACAAGACTAGACAGACAAGACTAGACAGACAAGACTAGACAGACAAGACTAGACAGACAAGACTAGACAGACAAGACTAGACAGACAAGACTAGACAGACAAGACTAGACAGACAAGACTAGACAGACAAGACTAGACAGACAAGACTAGACAGACAAGACTAGACAGACAAGACTAGACAGACAAGACTAGACAGACAAGACTAGACAGACAAGACTAGACAGACAAGACTAGACAGACAAGACTAGACAGACAAGACTAGACAGACAAGACTAGACAGACAAGACTAGACAGACAAGACTAGACAGACAAGACTAGACAGACAAGACTAGACAGACAAGACTAGACAGACAAGACTAGACAGACAAGACTAGACAGACAAGACTAGACAGACAAGACTAGACAGACAAGACTAGACAGACAAGACTAGACAGACAAGACTAGACAGACAAGACTAGACAGACAAGACTAGACAGACAAGACTAGACAGACAAGACTAGACAGACAAGACTAGACAGACAAGACTAGACAGACAAGACTAGACAGACAAGACTAGACAGACAAGACTAGACAGACAAGACTAGACAGACAAGACTAGACAGACAAGACTAGACAGACAAGACTAGACAGACAAGACTAGACAGACAAGACTAGACAGACAAGACTAGACAGACAAGACTAGACAGACAAGACTAGACAGACAAGACTAGACAGACAAGACTAGACAGACAAGACTAGACAGACAAGACTAGACAGACAAGACTAGACAGACAAGACTAGACAGACAAGACTAGACAGACAAGACTAGACAGACAAGACTAGACAGACAAGACTAGACAGACAAGACTAGACAGACAAGACTAGACAGACAAGACTAGACAGACAAGACTAGACAGACAAGACTAGACAGACAAGACTAGACAGACAAGACTAGACAGACAAGACTAGACAGACAAGACTAGACAGACAAGACTAGACAGACAAGACTAGACAGACAAGACTAGACAGACAAGACTAGACAGACAAGACTAGACAGACAAGACTAGACAGACAAGACTAGACAGACAAGACTAGACAGACAAGACTAGACAGACAAGACTAGACAGACAAGACTAGACAGACAAGACTAGACAGACAAGACTAGACAGACAAGACTAGACAGACAAGACTAGACAGACAAGACTAGACAGACAAGACTAGACAGACAAGACTAGACAGACAAGACTAGACAGACAAGACTAGACAGACAAGACTAGACAGACAAGACTAGACAGACAAGACTAGACAGACAAGACTAGACAGACAAGACTAGACAGACAAGACTAGACAGACAAGACTAGACAGACAAGACTAGACAGACAAGACTAGACAGACAAGACTAGACAGACAAGACTAGACAGACAAGACTAGACAGACAATACTAGACAGACAAGACTATACAGACAAGACTATACAGACAAGACTATACAGACAAGACTAGAACAAACAAGACTATAACAGACAAGACTAGACAGACAAGATTAGATAGATCTATACCGAGAAGACTAGACAGACAAGACTAGACAGACAAGACTAGACACACAAGACTATAACAGACAAGACTAGACAGACAAGATTAGATAGATCTATACCGAGAAGACTAGACAGACAAGACTAGACAGACAAGACTAGACAGACAAGACTAGACAGACAAGACTAGACACACAAGACTAGACAAACAAGACTAGATAGACAAGACTAGACAGACAAGACTAGACAGACAAGACTAGACAGACAATACTAGACAGACAAGACTATACAGACAAGACTATACAGACAAGACTATACAGACAAGACTAGAACAAACAAGACTATAACAGACAAGACTAGACAGACAAGATTAGATAGATCTATACCGAGAAGACTAGACAGACAAGACTAGAAAGACGTGATTAGACAAATAAAACTAGTATCATGTAAAGAAACTAATTAGTTGAAACTTAAGCTTGTGTGTCTGTCTGTTTATTTATTTAGTGGATGTTATGAGGCGATGCAGCGAGTCGATCGACGATTGAAAACATCGGTTTCACAGACGAGGAAGCGAGCCAGCGACCTCTAAAACTTGCCCAAACTGTGACCCAGTTCCTAAAAGTCCGGCGCGTTAGTCAGCGACGAGACCCACAATTGTTTCTTCTTCCCTTTCTCTCTCAACAAATACAAAATTGAGAGCATCTTTTTTTGACGACAATTTTAATTGCCAAATTGCGGATTATTAGGGGCAATATTAAAGAATAAACAAGTTTGTTTTATATTTGTGGAAGTGGACAAACCAGTCGGGTTTGTATAGATTCGTCAGAGACAAAGACATTCAATCAGATTTAAATATAAACTCGCCGCGAATACGGAACACCGTCCAATTTGTAAATCGTTCTGTATCGGGCGGACTTGCGTCACCGACCGTCGCTTTCAATCAATGCTTGAATATCGCGAATATTTTTTTTTCCAAAATTTGCATAACTCGTAAATGGTAGCCGAACCTAAATTACCATGACAATGTTGCGCGTAAATTCGTACCGACCCGACCCCATGCCGACCCCAACAACAAGACACAAACAGACGAGAAGAAAACGAACACAATAACCATCTCTGTTTGCATTTTAATCTAAATATGGATCGTCTGGATCAAACTGGATTCTTTTACCACCAACAACTTACAAAAATCGTGGACAAACAGATTGCCCCTGCAGAATTGTTTCAACTTGCCAATCTGTAGCAACAATTTCTGATTGTCCCTGGCAAATATTGTCTGATATAAAGGGTTTTTCATTAAGAGCGACGCATTTTGTTTGTTCAAATAAAAGACTTGTGGATTAGTTATGGAAATGATTTTTACTTCAAGTGAAAGCACAGTCGATGCCATTAATTATGGAATGCGACATCGTTCAAATGTCCGCGGCGGAAATGCTGGCACGAGTGAATACGCTGGACCCATTTTCTCGAGCACAAAAATCGGGCGAAAAACTTCGCATTCGATGTTGTTGATTTAGACTTTTATAAACCGTTTGTGATTGTCTAATTCTGTCCACATCTGTATATCCTAGTACCTGTCTTATCTCACCTTCTTATCTTATCTAACCTTGTCTATCTTATCTAACCTTGTACATTGAATGCAGACAAGACTCAATAGTCTAGCATTGTTTGATCTGATCTAGTATTGTCTAACATTGTCTATCCACATCTGGTATGAAACGAATTAAATCTAAATTTTTTCAAGGTTAATTGAATCCGTCGGATTGTTTGGAGAACACGTTGTGTTCGCGAAACGGCGGCCAATTGAAGCCAATCAATCTTAAACGGTTTAAATGCAAAAGAAACCGAATAAAACGAGCGAACGAGGAAGAGGAGAAGCGAAAGAAAGAGGCAATTGAGAATCTGCACACGACACCGCCGCTAGTTTTATCTCAACGTTTACGCAATTAAAGCAGTTGTTGGTCTAGATTCTGCTCAATGATTGACCAGATTAAACGAACAAAAATGTTTTAAGAACTGATAACCTAAATTAGTTTTGACTATTAAGTCTAATCTCGTGCTTCTAGTCTTCTCTGTTAAAACTATACTAGTTATTGATTTCAACTCGGAATGGGCGTGAATATGCCAGGGGGTGAAAAGTGGAGCTTTAAAAGTTTTTTACTAGGATGTCCATATCTCAGAAACGGAAGATGTTACAGATATGAAATTTGGTAACAAGATTCGTTTTTAAAAATAAAGAGACAAGTGTAGACAAGATATCTATGACATACAAGATATTCTCTACAGAATGGTTAACTGGAGTCAGCAACCAGCTTGACTCCCAACTAGGTGAATATCAGGATGGCTTCCGAGCTAGTAGATCATGCACAGAGCAAATACAAAATCTCAAGACCATCCTTATATACCGGGGTCGTGGCGGACATCCATCCATCCATCCATGGCTCTACAACCCGGGGTGGGTCTTGGCCGCCTCAACAATTCTCCTCCATTCTCTCCGATCCTGAGTGGCTTCTTCCTAGTTGAGCAACCCCAGGGTTTGAAGGTCCTTCCGGATAATATCCCGCCATCGAAGCTTTGGGTGCCCCAGTCAGTTGAAGGTCGTGGCGGACATCCCTAAGCAGTAATTCTAGTGAACTTTCTAAAGGCATATGATTTAATAGACGGACAGACCCTGATCTACACCCTTCGAGAATAGGACTTGGATGAGAAAACAACCAGATTAATCCAGGCCACTCTGAGAAGCAGCACCTTCAAAGTCAAGTGAGCTCTCTGAGAGCTTTCCTGGTATTTCGGCCAATTTTTATGCTCGAGTCATGGAAAATTGGGTCCAGCGTATTCACTCTAGCCAGCGCTTCCGCGACAGACATTTGAACGATATCGTATTCCATAATTAATGGCGTCGATTGTACTTTCATTTGGAATAAAAATCATTTCCATAACTAACCCACAAGACTTTTAATTGAAAAAACAAAAATGAAAAAGTCTTTAGATAGAAAACCGCAATTAAGTCAAGAAAATAACTGCAATGATCATTTTTGCTCATTGTTTTCATTGTTAATAAGCCGCTCCAACATTTAACACGTTAGCTGCCACCTGTACAGCCGGCTGCCAATTGACATGGTTCCTACTTTGCCGAACGAAATATGCGGCAGCTAACGTGTTAAATCCTCAAGATTATCGCAAATCAAAAATTTGATTTTGTCACCGTCACAACTACTCTCCCCAACGAGCAGCTCGCTGCCCACCTAGACGCATGGGTTGCCAGTCGGCTCAAGCCGACTATTAGCCGGGGGCACCATCGTGGCTCAAAATCCTAGAAGAGCGTGGCACCACGAGGCGGAGTCCCCAAATCTAAAAAAGAAGCCCGAGTGATGGCCTTTAAAAAGGCGCAAGACCTGTTCTCCAAGAACAGGAAATTGTTAGCCGAGACCATCCTTGCGGGCAAACCCTTGTTGGAGGAGGAGATAATGCCATGCGTAGAGGCGGGAATTCTGGAGGCTCCGTCGAGTGCGGATCATAATGTCTCACCGACCGCAAAGCCTCCAATCCGACTTTTCACCCTGTTACAGCGGAAGAAATCGACGCAGCCAGATCGAACTGAAGAACGTCGGCCCCTGAAACGGATGGGATGCGAGTGGCAAGCGTGAAGAGATTCAACGTCAAGGAGTTAGAGGTACTGCTCAGCGTCGTGCTCCTCCGGAATGTTCTTCCGAACTCCTGGAGACGCCTTAGGACCACCATCGTTCCTAAGGGTGGTGACCGAGCAGATGCGAGCAACTGGCACCCATCACAATAGGGTCAGCGCTGCAACGACTCATCACCGTGAAAATAAAACGTTTCCATCCAGAGTTAATGCATCAAGTTTAGGCCGATAATGTTTATCTGACAAGTTTAGTCTTATATTTTTTGGGTTCATTTCACACTTTGGAGGCAATCAATTTATTGCTTTTTCTCAAGTAGCATCGGACATCTACCAAGTTTAGTCTACCAAGCTTAATCTATTAAGGTTTGTCCATCAATGTCTTTTTTACGTAGGGCGTAGCTGGCAGCTCTGCAGACAAGCGGCCTTTAAGAACACCGGCAATCATTCCGGAACCGCCTTAGCATGTCTTTAGAGTGATGGTTGTAAAGTTGATTGGTGTCTATGGTCGTTAGCTGATTTAGCTCTGATTGTTTCCTTGGCGTTTCATCCTTTGGAGGACATAATGTAGATTCTAGATTTGGTGGTGACGACTTGAACTGCAACCTTCAAAGATCTATTCTACCCCACCCATTCTAAGCGTTGGTATACTTACCCATTTAGAGCGCCTTCTCTAGTCCTGATTCCTTTAGGAATTTCAGGATCTGGGTGGGATTCAAGGACTGCAACTTCTCTGAGTTCAAGCAGTGGTCCCCAAGGTACATTTGTCTCTTGCGGAGCAGTGCTCCGTAGTCTTTAAGCAGATGTATGGGGGTTTCTTCTGCTGAACCACAGAATCTGCATATGTCATCTTCCTCTAGGTTCTACCTTGAGGTGTTTTCTGAGTCCGTCAGGACTCCTGTCAGAATTCTAAGCTTGTTCCTGTTCAGCTTCAGGCAAGCTATTGTTCTTTTCTGTTTAAAAGATCCCAGCATTTGGATTGTCTTAACCATGGAAGTTCCTTCTAGGTTTTCATCCATTGTTCTCTTATTTCTTCATATACACTTTTGTGGATGGTGTTCACACTAATACCGCAGAAGGATTCCGGACTTATGAAGTGTTCTTTTCTATTTGAAAGATCCCAGCGTTGGATTGTCTCAACCATGGAATTTTCTTCTAGGTTTTCATCCATTGTTCTCTTATTTCTTCATCTAAACTTTTGTGGATGGTGTTCACACTCATACCGCAAAAGGATTCCGGGCTTATAAAGGGATTACTGGATCCTTTGTTTGCTAGGTTTGATCGGCTTCTTCGTTTCTATATATTCCAGTGCGTCCTGGTACCCAGTATTCGCTCCGAGCGCAACAGCATTAGCGCCAAATGTGACACTTTTAAGAACTTCATGACCAGTTACGTCATTATTCAGCATTTATTTGTATATAATGACATGTGTGACAAGTTGTGGTGTAGTGACAATTTAAAGCTTAACAAAGAAAGTCAAAATTTCACAAACAAAAAGTTTGACATAAACAAATTTTTCAAACATTTCAAAATTTCACAAACAAAGGTTTAAATACAAAATTTAATAAGAAATTTCGATTTTAAGTGTGACAGCAGAATTTTAAACTCGCAATTTCCATTTTGACAACAAAAATTGAGAAATAAACTTCAAATTTGAGTTTTAACAATAACATTCAATAAAATGTTTGATAATAAAGTTTTTTAAACACACATTTTGTTAACAAATGTCAAATTTCAAATGTCAGAATGTCAAATTTCGATAAAAAATATCGAATTTTAAATGTCAAAATATCAAATTTTGATAACAAATGTCAAATTTTCAATGTCAGAATGTCAAATTTCGATAAAAAAATATCGAATTTTAAATGTCAAAATATCAAATTTTGATAACAAATGTTAAATAAATGTCAGAATGTCAAGAATGTCAGATCTTGATAACAAATATCGATTTTTTTTAATTTTAACTAATGTCGAATTTTAAATGACAGAATCTTAAAAATGCCAAAATTTGATAACACATGTCAAATTTTAAATGTAAAAATGTCAAATTTCGATAACAAATATCAAATTTTATTTTTTTTAATCTTAACAAATGTCGAATTTTAAATGACAGAATTTCAAAAATGTCAAATTTTGATAACAAATGTCACATTTTAAATGTCAGAATTCGTAATAAAAAATTGAATCTTTCCAAACAATTTACACATTGATTATATTTTCTCTTCTTGTCTTCTTGTCGTCTAGTATCCGTGTACCGAAAATCATATCGCTGGGATTTTTTCTTTCCGAGACTATCATAGAGAACTGAAAATGCAAATTCTTTCCTGATCAAAATGATGGACTTTTTGGCGATTTTTTCAGAAAATTTCATGGCCTTTTTTCATGAAAATCGATATGTATAAAGTGAATGGAAAATTTCAATGTCAAAAATGACAGGCAATATAAAAAATGACAGAAAATGTCAAAAATGACAGAAGATGTCAAAAATGACATAAAATGTCAAAAATTGACAGGAAAGGTAAAAAATTACAGGAAATATAAAATATAACAAGAAATGTCAGTCATGACAGTAAATATAAAAAATTTCAAAGTGTTTTCCCTGCTGGTTGCAAATATACTAATTGCATTTTCTTAGCCGCTTCCGTTCACAAGATATGACCTGACAGAATTGGCATTTTTTTTTCTGTTAAATATTGTATATTTTATTAAATGAATTATTTTTTGTTTTTGTCTGTTGTTTTTATACAATATTATTGGAGACGAAGTTTTCTTTTTGGCCACGGGTGGCGCTAAGTGCGGTTACGCACGGAGCGAATAGCGTTACTTTATTTTCTTTACCAAGCGTGTTTAGCTTTCCCACACAGTCCCATATCAGTTTGGATCTGATGGTGTATGTGCTAATGGCCTTGATGGCAGCTTGGCTGTCTGACTGGATAGCAATTCGTTTTTTGCGATAATTCCTGTCGAGGTTAAATTGTGCACATCTTTCGATTGCGTGTAAGATACTTGGAAATGTTCCCATGGGTTCGAAGTATTTGGTAGGAGGTCCAAACACTCCTGCACCATTACCTTCCTTTGTCTTCGAACCATCTGTATACCACTTGATAGCATTTTGCACTAGGTGGTATGCTGAGGATTCGTCGCTCCAATCGGCTTTACTACTACACGTTGCTGTGTAGTTTTTCTCGAAATGGTATTTTCATACCATTTCATCTTTTATTACTTCCAGCCAGGGGATCTTCCCTGTTCCGGCCTCTGCTCCCGATTATTCTACCTCTGCCTATTTCTTCCTTGCTGAAGCTTACAATCGCAGCTCTGGCGGCCCTCTCCACGACAAGGTGCAATGAAGTTAGATCCAGCAGCAGTTCCATTGCTGCTGTCGGGCACGACCCCATCGCGCCCGTGATGCAGACACACGCCAGTCTTTGAATCTTCTCAAGTTGTTTCCTCACGATTGCCAGTGTTCTTAAAGGCCGCTGACTGCAGAGCTGCCAGTTTCGTCCGTAAAAAAGACATTGATGGACAAACCTTAATAGATTAGGCTTGGTAGAGGTCCGATGCCACTTGAGAAAAAGCAATAAATTTATCGCTTCCAAAGTGTGAAATGAACCCAAAAAATGGTAGATAAACATTAACGGCCTGAATTTGATAAGACTAATGCCCGCTATACCCGCTACGGTCTACCGGAGAGGTTACATGTGCAGGTTTGCCTGCGCAGGTCAACCGTGCGCAAGAAACTGCACAGGTGTATTCCCACGCATGCTCCGGTCTACCAGCGCAGGCAAACTTGCACAGGTAGACCTTGCACCTCTCCGGTCGACCGTAGTGTGTATGGCGGACATAAGTCTCTCGATGGAAACGTTATGATGGAAAAGATTTGATTTTCAAAATCAAATTTTGGATTTGCAATAATCTTGAGGATCTAAATTGTTGGAGCGGCCAGCTTGGTTCTACTTTCAGGACATAATGTTTTTCACAAGCCTCAACATTGGGTCGTCTCCCAACTTTTATTGTGATCCACCTATACCTCATTGTCGTTCGTGGTTAGAACGGCATCTCTACATGATCTCTACATTGATTGAATCGTTTTATAGAAAATTTGAGAGGTTTATTCTCCTTGCAACTGCAAATATTATAAATAGTTTTAATCTGCGTTTAATTTAGAATAATTTAGAAAACGATTGAGGCAAATTAGATTGTTTTGGAAAAAGTTTCGGGCAAAAATTCGAAGGTACGCTATTTTGCGAGTGTTTATAATCGCAATTTCAGGCTTACATTCCACCAAAACTTAAAAAGATTATGAATTTTTTGTTCTATACAAAATTTCGCGTCTTTTGGTGTATTATGTCAATATCCATCAAATGTCAAAATTCGTCGTTTCAAAGAAGGGGCTTTAGAAAAATCGCGAATTTCGACCGATTTTTACATGTCATATATCAAAACACGCAGAATTTTGCACATATTACGCTAATATAAATCATGATGCAATCTAGTTCACAATAAGTCAAGAAATCTTAAAAAAAACAAACAATTTGATAACCTTGCCTAATAAGAACACCTTGCCTTAAGCCTTAACATTTTAAAGTAAAATATATTAATATTGTTTCAAACGATAAGTCAAACGATTGCAGTCAAACTTATAACATTTTAAGCTTGATTCAGAAGTAATAAGTCTACAAAGCATGAATAAAATCCTTTCGAAAACATTGGAGAAAATAAGGCAAATGTTTATTTTATCTCAACTTGATTTTATCCGGCTCTTGTAAAAATATTCAAATCTTATCTTAATATTAGTCTTCATATTACTCACAAGATAATCAATATTATTTGCTATACAGCTGAAATGAATTAATTTGACTATATTTGCTAATTCGATTAATTTGCTATAGCCAGTTCGAATATTTTGTTGTCTCCAGTCTAGCGAATTAGTGTCGAAGGGTGTCGCCCCAGCGATTGCCGTAACAAGGGGGAACTGGAATCATTAATAAATGCATAAAGGGTGGAAGCGCGTTCACGTTCGCTTTTCGGAATTTGAACGTGCGTGTCCCAAATGTAATTTTGAAATGGAAATTTCCATCGACATTCAACGCACAGGTGCGAAGAAATTATTTAGAAACGTTTTGAATTAATTAAAAGAGTTCTGTCCAAATTCTGACTACGTTTCCTTCGCGTCTACCTGAAGTCTAAACGAGTTTATTGAATATTGTTACTGGAATATCCCTCAATTGACCTTTTTACGGTTAGTTAAGCGCATGAGCATCCGCCAAGTTTGAAAGGCGGGAATATGAAAGCTTCGGGCTCATATATAGTTATACGTCAAAAACAATGAAAAAGTCTACTGAAAACGTTTTCAGATAAAATTCAGTTTAGTCTGGTCAAAATTTAATCTCGCCAGTCTAAACATGTTTGGGCAACGATAAAACTTAATCTAAATGTAAACATTCATCCAGCAGGAATAAATCTGGCTGCAGTTTTTGACGTGGGCAGCGAATTCTGATTCTTCGCTTCTGAACGATTCGGAATCCAAGCACGTCCGCAGATCCGTTCCACGAACGGATTCAGCAACGACAGCAAATACAAAACGGAACGAAAACGACTTTATACGCAGTTGTATACATTTTCCGCTTTTTCACTTCTCTCTGTTTATACTCAAACGGACTCGACGCGGACATCTGTTGCCCATTCATGGATTTCCAGTTCACAGACTAGTTTTAATCATTACAGAAACAGACAACGTTTGATTAGATCCAACTAAACAAACCACACTACTTGACCAGAGCGTCCAGACAAGATAAGCAGCAATGTTATCCGAGTTTGAGTAATTAGCGTTTGGAAGACCTTTCACCAAATAAATATGTTATTAGGTAATCTCAAGCTGCGCAGATAGAATTAATTGTCGAATTGATGAACTTAACCGAATTGATTATATTAAATCAAACAAAGTATTGACAAGATAAATTTCGACATTTTATCTGAGTTTAAGTAATTAGCGTTGGAAGACATTCACCAAACTAAATATGTCATTAGGTAACCGCGGCGCAGAATTAATTGTCGAATTGAACACCTGCGCGGCGGCAATTAGGATTGATAAATAAAATTCGGAACAATGTGTTGTGCAATGTTCCCATTGCTGGGAAGCGGCCTCGAGTTTGCGCGGCTTGTTGCAGGAAATCTGCTCAGTTCGTGTTTAATTATTAGATTGCGAAAAGATTTAGATTGCCCTCAATGCCATCGTTTAACCCTTAGAGGCAAGGAATTTTAAATGATTTTAAATGTCCCACCGTTGCATATTTAGGCATCAAAGGTGGGACATTTTTTAAACCGAAAAAAGGATTAAAACAGTTTTGCTTTTCGTTTCTGTAATTTAGTTTAATAATTATGTGCGTTTGTATATGGAAATAAGTCGTCAAGATTGCTGGTGGAAAGCCTTGAGTTCCTCGCTCAACACTTATTATGGTCATTTCATTTCGTGTATGACCAAATACAAGAAAAATTACGTCAAAAATTGTCTTCAAGAATAGACAGGTCAAGATTAGACAAGTCTTGTCTGTCTAGTCTTGTCTGTCTAGTCTTGTCTGTCTAGTCTTGTCTGTCTAGTCTTGTCTGTCTAGTCTTGTCTGTCTAGTCTTGTCTGTCTAGTCTTGTCTGTCTAGTCTTGTCTGTCTAGTCTTGTCTGTCTAGTCTTGTCTGTCTAGTCTTGTCTGTCTAGTCTTGTCTGTCTAGTCTTGTCTGTCTAGTCTTGTCTGTCTAGTCTTGTCTGTCTAGTCTTGTCTGTCTAGTCTTGTCTGTCTAGTCTTGTCTGTCTAGTCTTGTCTGTCTAGTCTTGTCTGTGAAGTCTTGTCTGTCTAGTCTTGTCTGTCTAGTCTTGTCTGTCTAGTCTTGACTGTCTAGTCTTGTCTGTCTAGTCTTGTCTGTCTAGTCTCGTCTGTCTAGTCTTGACTGTCTAGTCTTGTCTGTCTAGTCTGTCTAGTCTTGTCTGTCTAGTCTTGTCTGTCTAGTCTTGTCTGTCTAGTCTTGTCTGTCTAGTCTTGTCTGTCTAGTCTTGTCTGTCTAGTCTTGTCTGTCTAGTCTTGTCTGTCTAGTCTTGTCTGTCTAGTCTTGTCTGTCTAGTCTTGTCTGTCTAGTCTTGTCTGTCTAGTCTTGTCTGTCTAGTCTTGTCTGTCTACTCTTGTCTGTCTAGTCTTGTCTGTCTAGTCTTGTCTGTCTAGTCTTGTCTGTCTAGTCTTGTCTGTCTAGTCTTGTCTGTCTAGTCTTGTCTGTCTAGTCTTGTCTGTCTAGTCTTGTCTGTCTAGTCTTGTCTGTCTAGTCCTGTCTGTCTAGTCTTGTCTGTCTAGTCTTGTCTGTCTAGTCTTGTCTGTCTAGTCTTGTCTGTCTAGTCTTGTCTGTCTAGTCTTGTCTGTCTAGTCTTGTCTGTCTAGTCTTGTCTGTCTAGTCTTGTCTGTCTAGTCTTGTCTGTCTAGTCTTGTCTGTCTAGTCTTGTCTGTCTAGTCTTGTCTGTCTAGTCTTGTCTGTCTAGTCTTGTCTGTCTAGTCTTGTCTGTCTAGTCTTGTCTGTCTGGTCTTGTCTGTCTAGTCTTGTCTGTCTAGTCTTGTCTGTCTAGTCTTGTATGTCTAGTCTTGTCTGTCTAGTCTTGTCTGTCTAGTCTTGTCTGTCTAGTCTTGTCTGTCTAGTCTTGTCTGTCTAGTCTTGTCTGTCTAGTCTTGTCTGTCTAGTCTTGTCTGTCTAGTCTTGTCTGTCTAGTCTTGTCTGTCTAGTCTTGTCTGTCTAGTCTTGTCTGTCTAGTCTTGTCTGTCTAGTCTTGTCTGTCTAGTCTTGTCTGTCTAGTCTTGTCTGTCTAGTCTTGTCTGTCTAGTCTTGTCTGTCTAGTCTTGTCTGTCTAGTCTTGTCTGTCTAGTCTTGTCTGTCTAGTCTTGTCTGTCTAGTCTTGTCTGTCTAGTCTTGTCTGTCTAGTCTTGTCTGTCTAGTCTTGTCTGTCTAGTCTTGTCAGTCTAGTCTTGTCTGTCTAGTCTTGTCTGTCTAGTCTTGTCTGTCTAGTCTTGTCTGTCTAGTCTTGTCTGTCTAGTCTTGTCTGTCTAGTCTTGTCTGTCTAGTCTTGTCTGTTTAGTCTTGTCTGTCTAGTCTTGTCTGTCTAGTCTTGTCTGTCTAGTCTTGTCTGTCTAGTCTTGTCTGTCTAGTCTTGTCTGTCTAGTCTTGTCTGTCTAGTCTTGTCTGTCTAGTCTTGTCTGTCTAGTCTTGTCTGTCTAGTCTTGTCTGTCTAGTCTTGTCTGTCTAGTCTTGTCTGTCTAGTCTTGTCTGTCTAGTCTTGTCTGTCTAGTCTTGTCTGTCTAGTCTTGTCTGTCTAGTCTTGTCTGTCTAGTCTTGTCTGTCTAGTCTTGTCTGTCTAGTCTTGTCTGTCTAGTCTTGTCTGTCTAGTCTTGTCTGTCTAGTCTTGTCTGTCTAGTCTTGTCTGTCTAGTCTTGTCTGTCTAGTCTTGTCTGTCTAGTCTTGTCTGTCTAGTCTTGTCTGTTTAGTCTTGTCTATCTAGTCTTGCCTGTCTATAGTCTTGTCTGTCTAGTTTTGTCTGTCTAGTCTTGTCTGTCTAGTCTTGCCTGTCAAGTCTTGTCTGTCTAGTCTAGACAGACAGTCTAGTAGTTAATCTAATCTAGTCTAGTTATCTTCATATAATTGCTTAATCTATGCTAGTTTTCTATACATAATAACTAGTGTAGTATCTACACTAGTTTCTGATAATCTAGTCTAGTTGATTTAGTCTAGTTAATCTAGTCTTGTCTTAATATAATGGCTTAAATTAGAAGTTTCTTAACAAGCTTGTTAACTTAGTTTCACTTTGATTGCTGACTGATTGTTGGATGGAACTTGAAAATCTGGTTTTTGAAATTTAGAAATCTAAGCGTAAATGAAACGAGTGCGGAATAAACACTTATTGCTTCTCCATCCGACGTTTTGCCTTGACAGAATTCAATTTGCAATTACACGCGTCCTTCGGCATAAATTCGAAATCCTCATTTTTTTTTTGTTGTTGTTGCCGGTAATTTTCAGCCGCTGGTGTCCGTGCAAACTAACAAACGAATGGACGAGTAATCTAGGAAAAATGTTGTAATCGGGTGAACTGAAGCGTTCAAACCGGATGGAATGGTTACGATCGACCTGTCATAATTGTGTCGGCAGTTTTAATGGAAATTATTAAATTGCGTTGTTGATGATGGACAAGGTTCCGATTATTAAAAACGCGTTACAAATTTGCTTTATATTTAATTAATACAGGACAGACAGCAGTTCAAACTAGACATAATAACACCTAGACATAATAAAACTACACATAAAAATCACTAGACATAATAAGACTTGAGGCAGTGGTTCAAATCCCGGGGGCACGAATATGGAAATATGACACTGTTCTCCTGTGGATGGCTCTGGCAAGGCCATTACAATCATCATCATCATGGCGGCCTCTTCGTGCTCCATTCTTGGACATTTTCCCTTCTTCTCCTGTGCTCGTCTCAACCAGTCACGTCCTGTTTTCTGTGTCCAGACAACACGGAGAACAGGACGTGACTGGTTGAGACGACGTGGTTTACCCATCGTAACGCTTTGATGGTCGGCCTCGTCTTCGGGTGTCAGCTCTGAGTCTCCACTCTAAAACCTGATTCTGGCGATATATCGTGCCCAAGCCAACTTCCTCTTTGCTATGGTACCCATCACGTCACTCACTTTAGTTTTGCTTCAAATTCGAAGTCTTCTAGTGTTATACCAAGCATTCCTTTCTTCATACCACCTTGCGCCACTGTGAACTTACACCACTCTGCTAGTTTTTTTCATGGTCTCTGTGCCATAGGTGAACACGGGCATGACACACTGCTCGAAAACTCTGACTTTGAGGTGCAGTGGCAATTTAATGGTATGCTGCTCAAGCTTGTGCAACTTTGCGTTCCACTTCCACGGCTTGGTTTCGAAGCCCAAAGTTATTTTATGACCGAGGTGCGATATGCACCGTGTAACCGTTTCCACTGATTCATTCCTTTCCGAGTCCGAGACACCATTGTTTACATTCAGGGCATTCCTTTCCAATAGTTGGCAGCGTCTATCGCCCTGTAATTTGCCACAATTAGGTACTGCATCGTGCATGCCTGTCTCATGTTGGGACATCTGAGGAGGTGGATGTCGCTCTGAAGCCCCCCTCATTCACAAAGCTCGTCGTCCACAGGCATTCCCCATCTCATCCTGTTCGATTTGCAACGCGTCACTCCTGTCCTTGTCGTGTATGGAAAAAGTTTCCCAGTGGCAGCCCCTCTCTGGGTTCGGGTATTGTTCTTTCCATAGTTCTATGCGACGTTGTTTTGGGCATGTCTGCAGTTGTTGCGTATGTTGGAGAAAGCTCTTCCTTCATTTGAGTCGACGCCTTTCTGATTGTTGGTCCTGTAGAGGGTGGCGTCTATCTCCGAGCTACTTCTTCCGCTATGTTTCGGATGCTACTTTGCGTCTGACGCGTGCTGGGGCAATTCTAGATACAGACAGGTGTCACTGTTAGAATCCTGCACGTCTCGTTTAAGGCCAAGTCGATATGTCTTGCGCCAACCGAGTTGTACCACACTGTTGTCGCGTACTTGGCAGCGGAGAAACAGAGAGCAAGAGCCGACGTACGCAGCACGTCAGGCTGCGCTCCCCATGTTGTGCCAGTGAGCTTCCGGATGATATTATTCTTAGCACAAACTTTGGCCTGTGTATTCTGGAAGTGTTTTACGCCCAGGTACTTTAGTGTTACGCCCACGCACTTTAGAGTGTCGCATGTTTCGAGTTCTTGTGCTCTCCATGTGATTTGCAGCTTGTTGCGTGCGTCCTTATTTCTCAGTTGAAATGCACATACCTGGGTTTTGCTGGGGTTCGGCTTCAACTAGTTTATGTGCCATGTTTTCTAAGGTTGTAGTTAATTTTAGGTTAAAGTTTATTCTCGACTTCTTCGAAGCTTTTCCCATGTGCGGCGATGGCTGTGTCATCCGCATAGATGAAGCGACGTGTCTGTTGGTTGGTTGGTTGGTCCATATGGGTATACGTTGAAAAGTATAGGAGACAGTACACTTCCCTGTGGTAGGACTTTCCTCTGGTCTCTCCATCAACTCCTTCTTCCCTGCAGTGTAACATAGAAGCGCCTGTTCTCCAGGGCATCTGGGCCAGGGCAAACTCTATAAACTTAATTAACTTATTAACTTATTTAAAATGATTTTAAACTGGATCAAGAGCCACGGATAATATTTTTTATAAAGTCGTATTTTTTTAATTTTCTTCGTAATTGGCGGTGATTAAGCGCCTTTGCTATAATATTATTGGTGGCTTTGACTACCAAATCCAGCTTTGCACTGGCCATATAGTTGAGGTGGCGTTTGCCAGCCGGGCCCAATCCTGCGCGACCCCCCTGAAGGTCTGGCTTGCGGGGCCTGCCGCTATATTTATTATTGTAATCTGTCTAAAGTCCTAATAACGGTAAATTAGTTCATAATTGTCAAAAATTTGAATAACTGTTAAAAATGGCAATTACTACAAAAATGATAATTGCTGATAATAACTGTCAAAAATGACAGTAAATTATATTATCATTCTTTTATATGCAGAACTTTGAATGGTCAATGTCGGGTTTACGATGTACATAACGTAACAGGACGAGACGCGACGTGAAGTGATTTGACGTAAAAAAAACCTAACGGTATGTTTGTGAAAGGTCCATCGACATTTTCTTTTCTTTCTGTTGTTGTAGTTGCTAGCTATTGCACAATATAAATCACAACACAATACCACCAATCACAACAAAATAACAATGTCCCTCTTGAATTCGATTGCATGTGCGCAAGAATCGAAAGCGTTGATTGGCAAAAAGAGTTATGTAAATCAGCTAACGTAACGGAAAGCGAAGTTTGAACTTTGGCAGCTTTTACGTTACGTTAAGTTCTGATATGTACGTCGCGTCAGCCGTAATCAACCGTATATAAAAGTTATACGTCACGTCGCGTAAGGTTACGTCAAGTTCAGCGAAAACTTATATTCCCAAAACTTGTCATAAATGGCAACAACATTCTTTGCATCTTTGGATAATTGTGTGCATTTTTCAGCTGCACACAATCAGCTATTATTAATCATTAAAGTTACATTTATAATTTCAATTTGTCAAAAGTGGTAAAAATCGTAAAATAATTTATAATTGTCAAATAACATTGTAATAAGTGTCAAAATTGATAATAACTACCAAAATCCTAATTACTGTCCAAAATGACGATAGTTGATAAAAACTGTCAAAAATGACAGTAAATTATATTATCATTCCGTTATATCCAGAACTTACAATTATCAATATTCCGAACCGCGCCCCGGGTTTATGAGGAGCCACCCAGGCCTTTCCTTTGAACCCCCCCACTCGCCCGTCAGGTCTATAACGGCTACATCGGTAATTTCCTTGCACTGGAAGCCATCTTCAATATGTTGCGTTAAATTTAGAACATGGACGCAGCAAGACCTTAGCCCTCTAAACCCTGCTTGCTCTGATATTATGTTTTCGTCTACTTTCGTCTACGTATTATGTTTTCGTCTATTTGTTCTGCTCTTAGATCATCTAGTCCTCCAGCAGTATTAATCGCGGTTTTTAATTCATTGCTTGTGAATGGCTCAGCTAGACAGTCGGTGTCGTTGTCTGGATCCCTTTGAATTTGAGTTTTGAGGGCCCTCCTTTGGGTTTTACCGTTCATTAGCAGTTAGTGTGCGATCTGGTCTGGAGTGACCAGTGTCAGGTTCGGAGTAGCACTTGTGGGATCGTTGCTAAGATTTTTGATAAGTTTCCAGGCACGTCGGCTGTTCTGCTTCATATCTTCATGACAAGTTCGAAGAAGCACTTGTGGGGTCGTTGCTAAAATTTTTGATAAGTTTCCAGGCACGTCGGCTGTTCTGCTTCCATCATCGTTCGCCACTTATCGGAGTTTGCTCTAGATTCCTTGCATTAGATCTTCGCCCGTATTTATGCTATCCTCAGAGAAGGAGTCGTCCTCATATAGGGTCCGGTACCTCTTCAACAGGTCTGCGGATTCTGGAGTAAGACCTTGTATGTATTCGGTTCTGCATCCCCTTGGGATGTGTTTCCTTGATAGTCTCTTGACGATGTTGATGAAAGAATCATAGTTTTCGGGCTTTGGTTCCAGGGAGGTGATCTCGTGGTCCAGGTCAGCTGCAAGCTCGTTCCAACTGCCAACTGCAGTCGCTTCCCTGCCATCCACTCATCCACTATTTTTATTGCTTCATTTGTTTTAGATTCTAATTCCTTTTCCCACAAACCACGAGCGCAAGGTCGTCCGCAAAACCGACAATCTCTACCCCTTCCGGAAGTTGGCGACGCACTCCATCATATACAATGTTCCACATTGTAGGGCCCATCACTGAGCCCTGTGGAACACCGCTGTAGACCCCGTGCTCCACTAATTTATTGTCTCCTTCAATAATAAATTTCCTCTCAGACAGGTAGCTGCGTATCATACGTAATAGGTATGGGGGGAAACCTCGTGATGTCGAGAATGTTTTGCCAACAAGCCGAATTAAATGCGTTGCGTCAAGTGTTACCAGGGCACAGACTTGTCTGTTTCTACGTGTGTCAGCCCTAGCTTCCTCTGCAGTTTCAATGACCTTCTTAATGGCATCGGTAGTGGATTTTCCTTCTCTGAATCTATATTGCTTTTCAGAGAGATCAGTCCCAGTTCTAAGCGCTCTTTTGACCCGGTCTACTAGCAGTTGCTCAAGCAGTTCACTCAACCTGCGACGTCTAACAGGCTACATAGTGGTCTGTACGAAGAATCTTCATTAAGGGGCTTATCTCCTATTCTCAGGAGGACTAGTTTAGCCTTTTTCCATTGTGCTGGAAAGTTGCCTTCATGAACCACCCCATGCTGCTGCATAGTAACCGCCCGATGTAATGAGGCGGTGCTGTGTTTTTGGGAGTGGATAATCTACATGTTTTGTTTATAGGAAAACAAGTTTGTCCGAGACAAAAATGTTATCCGGGTTATAGCCTATAGGATTATAGCCCTTCTCCAGCGACCGCTATTGAAAGACGGAGACAGCTTGGGGTCGTGTATCAGATGCAAGTTCTATTTCCCCAGTTCATCCGTCGAAATATCGATTGCAACGAGAGTGTGAAAAGTTTTGGAGATGCATTGTATGCCACTGTCTAACTCCTCTTTCTAAAGAAGTTAGTTAGTTTTCTTATGGAGGGTTTGTTAATTTTCTTATGGAGGGCAACACAAGCTGCGGCATTCAAATGGAGGTGGTTTAGTATTTGGATGTATCTCTCGTCTATTCGACAGCTTATCAATGCTTGCTAATCTGTGTATGGTGTACATCACAGTAATCTGCCAAGGAAAAACCTCCCCTAAAATAGTGGCTTTCGCCACCCACGTTAAAAACTATAAGGGCTCCCTCTACACCAAGCACAAGTGTGGGCAGGGAAGGAGGTCAAAGTCCACTAGGACTGTAGCACCACAGGAAGAAGACACAATAATAACTAGACATAATAATAACTAGACAAAATAATAACTAGACTAATAATAACTAGACATAATAAGTCTAGACATAATAATAAGATTAGAGTAGAATTTGTAGTAATAGAAACGAATAGAATGTTAATCTTATAGTAAGACAAAGGTTAGTGTGGTAGCACGAGCGCTATTTCTTGCCTTTCCTAGCTAAAATAAACAAGAAAAGGAATCTTTTTTCTTTACGAAATCATATTCAAACGCGAATTATAAAATAAAGCGTGTGGAAAGATCTCGTGATTGATAGTCATTTGTGAACATCTTAACGTTCTTTCTAGTTAAAATGCAGAGAATTAACTTAGA
>OX155902.1:58985342-59035477 GCA_944588485.1 Phosphuga atrata | reverse complement strand
TCTAAACTCGTCTAGTCTTGTCTGTCTAGTCTTGTCTGTCTAGTCTTGTCTGTCTAGTCTTGTCTGTCTAGTCTTGACTGTCTAGTCTTGTCTGTCTAGTCTTGTCTGTCTAGTCTTGTCTGTCTAGTCTTGTCTGTCTAGTCTTGTCTGTCTAGTCTTGTCTGTCTAGTCTTGTCTGTCTAGTCTTGTCTGTCTAGTCTTGTCTGTCTAGTCTTGTCTGTCTAGTCTTGTCTGTCTAGTCTTGTCTGTCTAGTCTTGTCTGTCTAGTCTTGTCTGTCTAGTCTTGTCTGTCTAGTCTTGTCTGTCTAGTCTTGTCTGTCTAGTCTTGTCTGTCTAGTCTTGTCTGTCTAGTCTTGTCTGTCTAGTCTTGTCTGTCTAGTCTTGTCTGTCTAGTTTTGTCTGTCTAGTCTTGTCTGTCTAGTCTTGTCTGTCTAGTCTTGTCTGTCTAGTCTTGTCTGCCTAGTCTTGTCTGCCTAGTCTTGTCTGTCTAGTCTTGTCTGTCTAGACTTGTCTGTCTAGTCTTGTCTGTCTAGTCTTGTCTGTCTAGTCTTGTCTGTCTAGTCTTGTCTGTCTAGTCTGGTCTGTCTAGTTTTGTCTGTCTAGTCTTGTCTGTCTAGTCTTGTCTGTCTAGTCTTGTCTGTCTAGTCTTGTCTGTCTAGTCCTGTCTGTCTAGTCTTGTCTGTCTAGTCTTGTCTGTCTAGTCTTGTCTGTCTAGTCTTGTCTGTCTGTCTAGTCTTGTCGGTCTAGTCTTGTCCGTCTAGTCTTGTCGGTCTAGTCTTGTCGGTCTAGTCTTATCTGTCTAGTCTTGTCTGTCTAGTCTTGTCTGTCTAGTCTTGTCTGTCTGGTCTTGTCTGTCTGGTCTTGTCTGTCTAGTCTTGTCTGTCTAGTCTTGTCTGTCTCGTCTTGTCTGTCTAGTCTTGTCTGTCTAGTCTTGTCTGTCTAGTCTTGTCTGTCTAGTCTTGTCTGTCTAGGCTTGTGTGTCTAGTCTTGTCTGTCTAGTCTTGTCTGTCTAGTCTTGTCGGTCTAGTCTTGTCGATCTAGTCTTGTCTGTCTAGTCTTGTCTGTCTAGTCTTGTCTGTCTAGTCTTGTCTGTCTAGTCTTGTCTGTCTAGTCTTGTCTGTCTAGTCTTGTCTGTCTGGTCTTGTCTGTCTGGTCTTGTCTGTCTGGTCTTGTCTGTCTAGTCTTGTCTGTCTAGTCTTGTCTGTCTAGTCTTGTCTGTCTCGTCTTGTCTGTCTAGTCTTGTCTGTCTAGTCTTGTCTGTCTAGTCTTGTCTGTCTAGTCTTGTCTGTCTAGGCTTGTCTGTCTAGTCTTGTCTGTCTAGTCTTGTCTGTCTAGTCTTGTCTGTCTAGTCTTGTCTGTCTAGTCTTGTCTGTCTAGTCTTGTCTGTCTAGTCTTGTCTGTCTAGTCTTGTCTGTCTAGTCTTGTCTGTCTAGTCTTGTCTGTCTAGTCTTGTCTGTCTAGTCTTGTCTGTCTAGTCTTGTCTGTCTAGTCTTGTCTGTCTAGTCTTGTCTGTCTAGTCTTGTCTGTCTAGTCTTGTCTGTCTAGTCTTGTCTGTCTAGTCTTGTCTGTCTAGTCTTGTCTGTCTAGTCTTGTCTGTCTAGTCTTGTCTGTCTAGTCTTGTCTGTCTAGTCTTGTCTGTCTAGTCTTGTCTGTCTAGTCTTGTCTGTCTAGTCTTGTCTGTCTAGTCTTGTCTGTCTAGTCTTGTCTGTCTAGTCTTGTCTGTCTAGTCTTGTCTGTCTAGTCTTGTCTGTCTAGTCTTGTCTGTCTGGTCTTGTCTGTCTGGTCTTGTCTGTCTGGTCTTGTCTGTCTAGTCTTGTCTGTCTAGTCTTGTCTGTCTAGTCTTGTCTGTCTCGTCTTGTCTGTCTAGTCTTGTCTGTCTAGTCTTGTCTGTCTAGTCTTGTCTGTCTAGGCTTGTCTGTCTAGTCTTGTCTGTCTAGTCTTGTCTGTCTAGTCTTGTCGGTCTAGTCTTGTCTGTCTAGTCTTGTCTGTCTAGTCTTGTCTGTCTAGTCTTGTCTGTCTAGTCTTGTCTGTCTAGTCTTGTCTGTCTAGTCTTGTCTGTCTAGTCTTGTCTGTCTAGTCTTGTCTGTCTAGTCTTGTCTGTCTAGTCTTGTCTGTCTAGTCTTGTCTGTCTAGTCTTGTCTGTCTAGTCTTGTCTGTCTAGTCTTGTCTGTCTAGTCTTGTCTGTCTAGTCTTGTCTGTCTAGTCTTGTCTGTCTAGTCTTGTCTGTCTAGTCTTGTCTGTCTAGTCTTGTCTGTCTAGTCTTGTCTGTCTAGTCTTGTCTGTCTAGTCTTGTCTGTCTAGTCTTGTCTGTCTAGTCTTGTCTGTCTAGTCTTGTCTGTCTAGTCTTGTCTGTCTAGTCTTGTCTGTCTAGTCTTGTCTGTCTAGTCTTGTCTGTCTAGTCTTGTCTGTCTAGTCTTGTCTGTCTAGTCTTGTCTGTCTAGTCTTGTCTGTCTAGTCTTGTCTGTCTAGTCTTGTCTGTCTAGTCTTGTCTGTCTAGTCTTGTCTGTCTAGTCTTGTCTGTCTAGTCTTGTCTGTCTAGTCTTGTCTGTCTAGTCTTGTCTGTCTAGTCTTGTCTGTCTAGTCTTGTCTGTCTAGTCTTGTCTGTCTAGTCTTGTCTGTCTAGTCTTGTGTGTCTAGTCTTGTCTGTCTAGTCTTGTCTGTCTAGTCTTGTCTGTCTAGTCTTGTCTGTCTAGTCTTGTCTGTCTAGTCTTGTCTGTCTAGTCTTGTCGGTCTAGTCTTGTCGGTCTAGTCTTGTCTGTCTAGTCTTGTCGGTCTAGTCTTGTCTGTCTAGTCTTGTCTGTCTAGTCTTGTCTGTCTAGTCTTGTCTGTCTAGTCTTGTCTGTCTAGTCTTGTCTGTCTGGTCTTGTCTGTCTGGTCTTGTCTGTCTGGTCTTGTCTGTCTGGTCTTGTCTGTCTAGTCTTGTCTGTCTAGTCTTGTCTGTCTAGTCTTGTCTGTCTCGTCTTGTCTGTCTAGTCTTGTCTGTCTAGTCTTGTCTGTCTAGTCTTGTCTGTCTAGTCTTGTCTGTCTCGTCTTGTCTGTCTAGTCTTGTCTGTCTAGTCTTGTCTGTCTAGTCTTGTCTGTCTAGTCTTGTCTGTCTAGTCTTGTCTGTCTAGTCTTGTCTGTCTAGTCTTGTCTGTCTAGTCTTGTCTGTCTAGTCTTGTCTGTCTAGTCTTGTCTGTCTAGTCTTGTCTGTCTAGTCTTGTCTGTCTAGTCTTGTCTGTCTAGTCTTGTCTGTCTAGTCTTGTCTGTCTAGTCTTGTCTGTCTAGTCTTGTCTGTCTAGTCTTGTCTGTCTAGTCTTGTCTGTCTAGTCTTGTCTGTCTAGTCTTGTCTGTCTAGTCTTGTCTGTCTAGTCTTGTCTGTCTAGTCTTGTCTGTCTAGTCTTGTCTGTCTAGTCTTGTCTGTCTAGTCTTGTCTGTCTAGTCTTGTCTGTCTAGTCTTGTCTGTCTAGTCTTGTCTGTCTAGTCTTGTCTGTCTAGTCTTGTCTGTCTAGTCTTGTCTGTCTAGTCTTGTCTGTCTAGTCTTGTCTGTCTAGTCTTGTCTGTCTAGTCTTGTCTGTCTAGTCTTGTCTGTCTAGTCTTGTCTGTCTAGTCTTGTCTGTCTAGTCTTGTCTGTCTAGTCTTGTCTGTCTAGTCTTGTCTGTCTAGTCTTGTCTGTCTAGTCTTGTCTGTCTAGTCTTGTCTGTCTAGTCTTGTCTGTCTAGTCTTGTCTGTCTAGTCTTGTCTGTCTAGTCTTGTCTGTCTAGTCTTGTCTGTCTAGTCTTGTCTGTCTAGTCTTGTCTGTCTAGTCTTGTCTGTCTAGTCTTGTCTGTCTAGTCTTGTCTGTCTAGTCTTGTCTGTCTAGTCTTGTCTGTCTAGTCTTGTCTGTCTAGTCTTGTCTGTCTAGTCTTGTCTGTCTAGTCTTGTCTGTCTAGTCTTGTCTGTCTAGTCTTGTCTGTCTAGTCTTGTCTGTCTAGTCTTGTCTGTCTAGTCTTGTCTGTCTAGTCTTGTCTGTCTAGTCTTGTCTGTCTAGTCTTGTCTGTCTAGTCTTGTCTGTCTAGTCTTGTCTGTCTAGTCTTGTCTGTCTAGTCTTGTCTGTCTAGTCTTGTCTGTCTAGTCTTGTCTGTCTAGTCTTGTCTGTCTAGTCTTGTCTGTCTAGTCTTGTCTGTCTAGTCTTGTCTGTCTAGTCTTGTCTGTCTAGTCTTGTCTGTCTAGTCTTGTCTGTCTAGTCTTGTCTGTCTAGTCTTGTCTGTCTAGTCTTGTCTGTCTAGTCTTGTCTGTCTAGTCTTGTCTGTCTAGTCTTGTCTGTCTAGTCTTGTCTGTCTAGTCTTGTCTGTCTAGTCTTGTCTGTCTAGTCTTGTCTGTCTAGTCTTGTCTGTCTAGTCTTGTCTGTCTAGTCTTGTCTGTCTAGTCTTGTCTGTCTAGTCTTGTCTGTCTAGTCTTGTCTGTCTAGTCTTGTCTGTCTAGTCTTGTCTGTCTAGTCTTGTCTGTCTAGTCTTGTCTGTCTAGTCTTGTCTGTCTAGTCTTGTCTGTCTAGTCTTGTCTGTCTAGTCTTGTCTGTCTAGTCTTGTCTGTCTAGTCTTGTCTGTCTAGTCTTGTCTGTCTAGTCTTGTCTGTCTAGTCTTGTCTGTCTAGTCTTGTCTGTCTAGTCTTGTCTGTCTAGTCTTGTCTGTCTAGTCTTGTCTGTCTAGTCTTGTCTGTCTAGTCTTGTCTGTCTAGTCTTGTCTGTCTAGTCTTGTCTGTCTAGTCTTGTCTGTCTAGTCTTGTCTGTCTAGTCTTGTCTGTCTAGTCTTGTCTGTCTAGTCTTGTCTGTCTAGTCTTGTCTGTCTAGTCTTGTCTGTCTAGTCTTGTCTGTCTAGTCTTGTCTGTCTAGTCTTGTCTGTCTAGTCTTGTCTGTCTAGTCTTGTCTGTCTAGTCTTGTCTGTCTAGTCTTGTCTGTCTAGTCTTGTCTGTCTAGTCTTGTCTGTCTAGTCTTGTCTGTCTAGTCTTGTCTGTCTAGTCTTGTCTGTCTAGTCTTGTCTGTCTAGTCTTGTCTGTCTAGTCTTGTCTGTCTAGTCTTGTCTGTCTAGTCTTGTCTGTCTAGTCTTGTCTGTCTAGTCTTGTCTGTCTAGTCTTGTCTGTCTAGTCTTGTCTGTCTAGTCTTGTCTGTCTAGTCTTGTCTGTCTAGTCTTGTCTGTCTAGTCTTGTCTGTCTAGTCTTGTCTGTCTAGTCTTGTCTGTCTAGTCTTGTCTGTCTAGTCTTGTCTGTCTAGTCTTGTCTGTCTAGTCTTGTCTGTCTAGTCTTGTCTGTCTAGTCTTGTCTGTCTAGTCTTGTCTGTCTAGTCTTGTCTGTCTAGTCTTGTCTGTCTAGTCTTGTCTGTCTAGTCTTGTCTGTCTAGTCTTGTCTGTCTAGTCTTGTCTGTCTAGTCTTGTCTGTCTAGTCTTGTCTGTCTAGTCTTGTCTGTCTAGTCTTGTCTGTCTAGTCTTGTCTGTCTAGTCTTGTCTGTCTAGTCTTGTCTGTCTAGTCTTGTCTGTCTAGTCTTGTCTGTCTAGTCTTGTCTGTCTAGTCTTGTCTGTCTAGTCTTGTCTGTCTAGTCTTGTCTGTCTAGTCTTGTCTGTCTAGTCTTGTCTGTCTAGTCTTGTCTGTCTAGTCTTGTCTGTCTAGTCTTGTCTGTCTAGTCTTGTCTGTCTAGTCTTGTCTGTCTAGTCTTGTCTGTCTAGTCTTGTCTGTCTAGTCTTGTCTGTCTAGTCTTGTCTGTCTAGTCTTGTCTGTCTAGTCTTGTCTGTCTAGTCTTGTCTGTCTAGTCTTGTCTGTCTAGTCTTGTCTGTCTAGTCTTGTCTGTCTAGTCTTGTCTGTCTAGTCTTGTCTGTCTAGTCTTGTCTGTCTAGTCTTGTCTGTCTAGTCTTGTCTGTCTAGTCTTGTCTGTCTAGTCTTGTCTGTCTAGTCTTGTCTGTCTAGTCTTGTCTGTCTAGTCTTGTCTGTCTAGTCTTGTCTGTCTAGTCTTGTCTGTCTAGTCTTGTCTGTCTAGTCTTGTCTGTCTAGTCTTGTCTGTCTAGTCTTGTCTGTCTAGTCTTGTCTGTCTAGTCTTGTCTGTCTAGTCTTGTCTGTCTAGTCTTGTCTGTCTAGTCTTGTCTGTCTAGTCTTGTCTGTCTAGTCTTGTCTGTCTAGTCTTGTCTGTCTAGTCTTGTCTGTCTAGTCTTGTCTGTCTAGTCTTGTCTGTCTAGTCTTGTCTGTCTAGTCTTGTCTGTCTAGTCTTGTCTGTCTAGTCTTGTCTGTCTAGTCTTGTCTGTCTAGTCTTGTCTGTCTAGTCTTGTCTGTCTAGTCTTGTCTGTCTAGTCTTGTCTGTCTAGTCTTGTCTGTCTAGTCTTGTCTGTCTAGTTTTGTCTGTCTAGTCTTGTCTGTCTGTAACTAACTAGAAGTTATTATCTAGATAAAGTTTAAGTGAATGTTTTTAGTAAAATGTGTGTAATTTAATTGGCGTGATTTGTGAATTATTGCATTCGGTTGAGGAAGTTATGTCATAATGACAGGCTGAAAAGTGAAGAAAAAAAGATCAGAAGTGGTGAAAGTGGACAGGACTGTGTGTAAAGCAATCTTCGACACGGAAATCGTGAATGCGTAGATATTCCGAAAGCTTTGCTCGCTTTAAACTAGATTTTGCAAACGAAAATATCGCACATTTCATATTGCAACTGCAATCGGTAGACAAAGTTTGATGATGTTCATGGGCGAGAAAAATTTCACAATTTTCTCCGTTCAAACGGACAATTTTCAAACGAAAGTTGAAACAGTCCAGTTCGAGTTTTATCGCGATCTCTTATCGCCGTTCTAAATCTTTCTGTTTTGCAATTCAATTGAAAGCGACAAATTTTCTATTGCGAAACACATCAGCCGTTCTATCATCTATTCATGACTACACAAGACTAAACAGATAAGATTAAAGGTACAGTGATTAATCCAGACAACTAATTAAATAATGAGTGAGATAGGTGAAAACAGTTATTTGGACTCTTTGGACTGTTTTCATCTACCTAACTCATTAGAATATTATGGTAGCGTCAATATTATTCTAATGAGTTTAATCTATATGAAAACAGTCCAAAGATTCCAAATACCTGTTTTCACCTATCTCACTCATTATTCGCACAGAATTAATTAAATATTTTTTGGAAAATTTGTCTGATGGTCTATACATACATAGAAAATTTGTTTGTCTGTGCAAACAAAGAAGATAGTATCTGTCTCTGTGTTTCTTAAAAAATCGGTCAAAATTTTCTATACATTCCAGCCTCATGGAATATTCCAATCAAAAAAATTCCACTGGTATGTGCTAGTTTAATTTAATCTAGACTAGAAAACTCTAGAAGAGAAAGACTAGAAAGTAATGGACAATAGCAAGTTGTACTGCAAATTAACTTAATTTAGCTTTAATTAAAAATAGACAAACCTTTTTGAATTTCGGCCCATGTCGACGTCATTTACTTCCACCGAAGAATCCTGAAACAGAAATACAAAAATTAATTTAAAAATTTCAAGAATTACAAGAAAAATAAAATGTAGGTTTGTCTGTCTAATCATTTCTGGTCTAGACTGTCTGTATTCAGATTCTCGATCGGGTCAAGATCAAATATAAATATATAATACGAACAAAATTTCGTTTTTTATTATGTCAGTGCAAGTTTATGTAATGTACAATGTATTGTCTTAGCATTGAATAAATAATATTGAATAAATAAAATTGAATAAATAAATAAATAATAAATTAAACATTGAATAAATAAAATAGTATTGGTTCTTCTTATATGTGGAACGAAGCTCGATAACCTAAACTTTTGGAACTTCATAAAGTCTTGGGACCGATTGGTATAGCAGCTGAACGCTTAGGGCGACGAGATGCAAATTGAAGTAAATTATTATATGCTTTGGAAGAACGAATTATAGAAAGAATGCAAGTAGAAGTAGCAACTATTTTGCTTTATTTACAAAATACACAAAACATTTCCAGTTCAGCAAAGAAATCTTGTATACTTTCTTTACCTTCAAACACCGAAACTATTATGTTATCTGGAAAAATAACGTCTAGAATATTTTCAAATTATGTGGAAACAGATTCTGATGAAGAGCAAATCAAAGAAACTACTCATCGGTGTAATGCTTTTTAACGGATACCATGGAAGAATCAATTCATAATTTTCTTGAAGACCCTGAAGAAAAACTTACAAATCCAAAGACACTGAAAGCTGAATTTTCATTATTTGAGTCAACGAGCAAAAGAATCAAAAACTTTCAATCAAAGATTTTTTATTTTATTCCCTGAAAACTATAAAATCAAGCTCAGTAGCTAGTGAACGAGTATTTTGAATTTCAGGCAATATTGTATCCAAAATGAATGCCTATAATGGATATTTATTTATGTATATTTTGTATGGAAATGTAAATTATTTTAATTATGCCAATAAAGGTTATCATTATTATTAGTGGATATTTTAAGTTTTTTTTAAATCCTACTTTCTTGGGAGAAGTTAAAGTTAGTGAAATAAAGATAGAACATTTTTGTTTGAATTTTCGTTGTTTTGTATTTAAGCAAAGTGTAATCCTAAAATTTTCATTTTTATTTTCACTTTGATATTGACATCGTTTTTTGTTATTTAATGTAAATTGAATAAAATATTTTTCCTCGATACCTATATTTTTTTGATAAAAATTCGAAAACCGGCTAAAACCGTTTTTTTTTTTTTTTAAATATGAAATTCGAAAACCGGTTATTTAAAAAAGGTTTTTGTATAAACCCTAGTATACAGCGAAAAAATACATAAAACTTGTTTATTTGTAACTTTAGAGCGAAATAAACTCGAAAACCGTTTTCATCACTTCGATTTCCTTCGGGTAACCAAAAAAAAATCACGAAAAAATTTTACAAAAATTTTTTTAACAAAAATTTTGCATCATTTCGTTAGAAAAATATGTGCTTTTTCGGTTTTTTTCGATTTTCTCAAGCACGGTAAATTGCAGCGAAATCAGTTTCGGCACATAGAAACTACACGACAAGACGAACAAGTCGATGTGTAAATTGTCACGAAAGATTCAATAATTCATGGTGAAATTTCAAACTGAAATTTACCTAATTCTCGATTTGCTAAGTAGATGTCTCAGAAACGGTTGCAGATAATCAAAAACGGATTGCGGCATCGTTTTCAGAAGGTCATTTACCTATTGATACACCAAGATTATCCGCGGTAAATTCACGACTTTCCGAGATCTCTACTCGAGCGCCGTAATTTCTTAAAAATTTCTTCAATTCTTGCAGGCGATATTGAACGGAAAGAGTTAGCGAAATATAATTTGCATATTTGTAATCAGCAGCAAAAATGCTTTCAGAAACGTTTTTAAATTTTGCTGTAACTAAAAAAATAACGATTTTGACAAAATCGATTTTCTCGCATTTCGTCGTTTCCGCGGTCTCGACTCCGCGTGTCGATGGTATTTCTTAACTGAAAGCTTCCTAGGGAATATTATATACGTTTTCCTACTAATTTTAGGACGCTGAATCGATTGGTGAAGAGTAGAAGTCTCTGTGGTGAGTCGTTCAAAATTTATTTCAGCATCAAATTAGTCGAAAATGCGAAAAGGTGTACAGCGAAAAAATAAATATAAAACTTGTTTATTTTTAACTTTAGAGCGAAATAAACTCGAAAACCGTTTTCAGCACTTCGATTTCCTTCGGGTAACCGAAAAAAAAAAATCACCAAAAAATTTTTCAAAAATTTTACAACAAAAATTTTTTATCATTTCGTTCGAAAAATATGTGCTTTTTCGATTTTTTTGATTTTCTCAAAAACGGTAAAATGCAGCGAAATCATTTTCGTCACATAGAAACAACACGACAAGACGAACAAGTCGATGTGTAAATTGTCAGGAAAGATTCATTAATTCGTGGTGAAATTTCAAATTGAAATTTAACCAATTCTCGATTTGCTAAGTAGATGTCTCAAAAACGGTTGCAGATAATCAAAAACGGATTGCGGCATCGTTTTCATTTTCATGTTAATACAATAAGATTGTCCGCGAGATATTCACGACTTTCCGAGATCTCTACTCGAAGGCCGAAATTTCTTAAAAAAATCTTCAATTCTTGTAGGCGATAGTGAACGGAAAGAGCTAGCGACATATAATTTGCATATTTGTAATCAGCAGCAAAAATGCTTTCAGAAACGTTTTTAAATTTTGCTGTAACTCAAAAAGTAACGATCTTGACAAAATCGATTTTTTCGCAATTCGTCGTTTCCGCGGTCTAGACTCCCCGTGTCGATGGTATTTCTTAACTGAAAGCTTCCTAGGGAATATTATATATGTTCTCCTACTAATTTTAGGACGCTGAATCGATTGGTGAAGGCTAGGACTCTCTGTGGTGAGGCGCTCAATAGTTATGACAGCGTGAAATCAGTCGGCAATGTGAGAAGGTGTACAGCGAAAAAATATATAAAACTTGTTTATTTGTAATTTTAGAGCGAAATAAACTGGAAAACCGTTTTCAGCACTTCGATTTCAGTCGGGTAACCAAAAAAAAATCACGAAAAAATTTTACAAAAAAATTGAAATTGAATTTTTCGTTCGAAAAATATGTGGTTCTTCGGTTATTTTCGATTTTCTCGAGAAAGATAAAAAGAAGCGAAATAATTTTCGGCACACAGAAACTACACGACAAGACGAACAAGTCGATATGTAAATTGTCTGGAAAGATACAATCATTAGTGCAGATATTTCAAACAGAAATTTACATGATTCTCGATTTGCTAAGTAGCATGAAAGAGCCATGTTTTGAAAGAGCCGTTATCATTTACACCGAAGTTTTTGAACGAATGACGCAAAAATTGTAATTTTGAAATAGTAACACTGGCCAGCTATTACCCACAGATAATTGACAGTTCACAGAAAATAAATAGCGCCGGTGCCAAGTGTTGAAGATTTCGTGCATAAAAAGTAAGTTTTCTGATATCTACACTCTACACCTCTGATCTAGACGTACAAAAATAACCGCGATATGGCTATATTATAATTGTATGTATATATTAGGCCTTCCAATAACATAAATATTTTGTAGGCGAAGCTTTAATTTCGTAATAGTTTTCAAGATTATTAGATTAGATTAAGAAAGAGCCGGGCCACGGTGTAATGAAAAAGTCGGCTCTTTCATGACTGGCTCTTCCAAGGCATATCTTTGAATATCATTCAAGCCCTGTACTAATTCATTATATGCACAGTATTTTATTTGGATAATTGATCATCTGAAAAAGCGAAACCAAAGATGCGTAAAAGACCCGCAGCATCTACAATAGAGGAAGCTATTTTGAAGCTGTGAAGTAATCGAGAAAGGCGAGTCTATAAATAAAACTGCCCTTTCCCTTAATGTTTCAGGAGCTTACTTAGCTAAAATAGTCAAGAAGGTTATTATAATACATACTCCTAATTTAGGTAATAAGCGCATTTTTACTGTGGAACAAGATGGTTTGCTAGAGGCTAAACAAACCAAAAACTGGCATTTGATTATGCAGAAACTAATTCTGTTTGTCCAAATAAGTAGAAGCACTCTCCAGGTGCAAACGATGATTGGTTGAAAGGTTTTATGACCAGACACAAAGAATTAGACGTTAGAAAACCCGAAAATATAACAACTAGTTTTAAAAAAATGAACATAAGCACATTTTTTGAAAGCTTACTTATGTTTACACCATATATAGTTTTCCCCTGCACATGATATTTAATGTAGATGAAACAGGTTGCAGCACTGGAACCAATCCTGGTAAAGTTCTTGCTGAAAGAGGATCAAAATATCAGGTGAACGAGGAACTTTTGTGAGAACTTTGTTTTTCATTAATGCTGCTGCTGGTTTTTGACCACCAATTTATGTGTTTCTACGAGGAGCTCTTGGATTGGCAAATATTTATGGATGGATGAATGAAGAATGTTTCATTAAAGCTCTGAAACATTTTATACTACATGTGAAACCCTCCAAAGAAAGTCCGGCATTGATCATAATGGACAATCATAACTCATATTAACCTCAGAGTGGTTAAATTTGCTAGAGAAAACTCTATTGTAATAGTCACTTTTCTGGCTCTTTCAAAACTTTTTTGGCTCTTTCAATGCTCAAGTGTTATGGCAAACTCCTTCCACCCCATATATAGATATACACATACATACATATACACATAAATACATATACACATACATACATATACACATAAATACATATACACATACATACATATACACACACATACATATACCTACACTTACATACATATACATATATGCATACATATACACTCACACATAATTTAAAAATAGTGCGAGTCAAATAAATAGAAGTGTTCATTTCGCGGAAAGTACCGAAAATGATTGTAGTGCCCGAGTGTAAAGTCGGGAGTGTTAGTTTCGCGTGAAATAAAATGTATAGGGAAAGTTTCCGTAAAATTTTGCAAATTTGATTGTGCCGTCAACAAAGACACAGTGTTAGATTCGCGAGTAAACCAATGAATACCGTGGTTAGGGTAGTGATGAATTCAATCAATGGCTGGTGGATATGGTTGGAGGAGCGGCGCAGACTGCAGGAGACGCCTGTAGGGCAGGAAGCACGCCTGCTGCTCAGGGTCTCGGAAGAGTACCGTCCACTGCACAAAGGTAGGTCCTGCAAGAGATTGAGCTCCAAGATGCCAAGTAGTGAGTGATTTTTGAAAGAGCCGAATCTCATTCTACTTATAAATGGTTAGAAGTCATAGTAAATTGTTGCTTTTGGAAAATGTTTTATCACATTACCTACATAATGAAATAAACAACAACTTAAAATACAAATTTTAATGATTATTCATTTCCTGTTATGTATTTCCCTTGTATTTTTTCCCTTTCTTTCAAAACTGGCTCTCTCATGCCACTCTTCCCCTAGATGTCTCGCAAACGGCTGCAGATAATCAAACACGGATTGCGACATCGTTTTCAGAAGGTCATTTTCCTATTACTACACTAAGATTGTCCGTGGGAAATTCACGATTTTCCGAGATCTCTACTCGAGCGCCGAAATTTCTTAAAAATTTCCGGAATTCTTGTAGGCGATAGTGAACGGAAAGAGCTAGCGAAATATAATTTGCATATTTGTAATCAGCAGCAAAAATGCTTTCAGAAACGTTTGTAAATTTTGCTTTGACTCAAAAAATAACGATTTTTACAAAATCGATTTTCTCGCATTTCGTCGTTTCTGCGGTCTAGACTCCCCGTGTCGATGGTATTTCTTAACTGAAAGCTTCCTAGGGAATATTATATATGTTTTCCCACTAATTTTGGGAAACTGAATCGATTGGTGCAGACTAGAAGTCTCTATGGTGAGCCGTTTAAAAGTTATGACAGCGTCAAATCAGTCGGAAATGTGAGAAGGTGTACAGCGAAAAAATATATAAAACTTGTTTATTTGTAACTTTAGAGCGAAATAAAGTAGAAACCCGTTTTGAGCACTTCGATTGCCTTGGGGTAACCAAAAAAAATTCACGAAAAAAAATTAAAAAAAAAAAAAATAAAAAAAAATTCCATCATTTCGGTCGAAAAATATGTGCTTTTTGGGTTTTTGTCGATTTTCTCGATAACGGTAAAATGCAGGGAAATCATTTTCGGGACATAGAAACTACATGACAAGACGAACAAGTCGATGTGTAAATTGTCACGAAAGATTCAATAATTCGTGGTGAAATTTCAAACTGAAATTTACCCGATTCTCGATTTTCTAAGTAAATGTCTCGCAAACGGTTGCAGATAATCAAAAACTGATTTCGGCATCGTTTTCAGAAGGTGATTTTCCTATAGATGCATCAAGATTGTCCGCAGGAAATTCACGACTTTCCGAGATCTCTACTCGAGTGCCGAAATTTCTAAAAAAATCTTCAATTCTTGCAAACAATAGTGAACGGAAAGAGCTAGCGAAATATAATTTGCATATCTGTAATCAGCAGCAAAAATGCATTCAGAAACGTTTTTAAATTTTGCTGTAAATAAAAAAATAACGATTTTGACCAAATCGATTTTCTCGCATTTCCTCGTTTCCGCGGTCTCGACTCGGCGTGTCGATGGTATTTCTTAAATGAAAGCTTCCTAGGAAATATTATATACGTGTCCCGACTAATTTTGGGACGCTGAATCGATTGGTGAAGACTAGAAGTCTCTATGGTGAGCCGTTCAAAAGTTATGACAGCGTCAAATCAGTCGGAAATGCTAGATGGTGTACAGCGACAAAATACATAAAACTTGTTTATTAGTAACTTTAGAGCGAAATAAACTGGAAAACCGTTTTCACCACTTCGATTTCCTTCGGGTAACCGAAAAAAAATCAAGAAAAAACTTTCCATCATTTCGGTCGAAAAATATGTGCTTTTTGGTTTTTTTTTCGATTTTCTCGATAAGGGTAAAATGCAGCGAATTCATTTTCGGCACACAGAAACTACACGACAAGACAAACAAGTCGATGTATAAATTGTACGGAAACATTCAATAATTCGTCAACAAATTTGAATCTGAAATTTACCCGATTTACGATTTGCTAAGTAGATATCTCCGACACGGTTGCAGATAATCAAAAACGGATTGCGGTAACGTTTTCAGCAGGTTATTTTCCTATTGATCCACTAAGTTTGTCCGCGCAAAATTCACGACTTTCCGAGATCTCTACTCGAGCACCGAAATTTCTTAAAAATTTCTTCAATTCTTGCAGGCGATAGTGAACGGAAAGAGCCAGCGAAATATAATTTGCATATTTGTAATCAGCAGCAAAAATTCTTTTAGAAACGTTTTTGAATTTAGATGAAACTAAAAAAATAACGATTTTGACAAAATCGATTTTCTCGCATTTCGTCGTTTCCGCGGTCTAGACTCCCCGTGTCGATTGTATTTCTTAACTGAAAGCTTCCGAGGGAATATTATATACGTTTTGCGAATAATTTTGGGGCGCTTAATCGTTTGGCGAAGACTAGAAGTCTCTGTGGTGAGCCGTTCAAAAGTTATAATAGCTATAAAGTTATAGCGTAAAATCTGAGGAAAATGCGTACATAAAAAATAGGACGATATTAAGCGCGTTAACAAAATTGGATGCAAGTAATGCAGGAAAGCGAATGGTGGAAACATTAAAGGGAGGCCTATGTCCGGCAGTGGACATAAACGGCTGATTCTTCTTCTTCCTCTAGTGCTTATTCGTTTCGAATATTGGCGACCATCCTGGCTATGATGACCTTGTTGACTGCTGCTTTAAACAGTTCTGTGGTTGTTTTTGAACACCATATCCTTACGTTCTTGAGCCATGATATCCTTCTTCGTCTCTTTCCAAATACTTTTCCTTGGAGGATGGATTTTAAGAATTTGTATTTGGTGCAATTTCTCATTATATGTCCGAGATATTCCAGTTTCCTTCTCTTAATCGTGTTCATCACCTCTTTTTCCTTCCCCATTCTTTCCAGTATTGTTTCGTTGGTCACTCTATCTACCCATGATATTCTAAGGATCCTTTTGTATAGCCACATCTCGAAGGCTTCTCGAAACGGCTGATTGATGACGAATAACTAGTTAACAGTGTTAAATGGAATGCGAATATTGTATTTGTAGAAATTATTTTTGAGTGTCACAACTTTAAGTTGGCATCACTGCTTTATTTGAGCATCCATTCAACAGCTGATAGTTGCTTTTTGTTTAGTTTGCTTTGAAATTTCATTATGAATCGACTTACACCAGAGCAACGCGTGCAAATTTTTTTGAAATTTTTAATCAAAATAATTGTTCTATTCGTCAAACTCATCGTGCGTGCACTTCTTCCATTTTATGGCGTACATAATCATCCTTCAGAGCGCCTAATTCGAAGAACAATAGATCGTTTTCGGACCACATTTACTGTTATTGATAATGTGTATCCCGTGAGACGCCGAACAGTGCGCACTGAAGAAGCTGTAGCTGCTGTACAGGAAAACATTGAAGATGATCCTAATCAACCAATTTGTCGCCGTTCTCAGCAATTGGGGTTGTGTCCTTCTACTTTATGGAAGATTTTACGAAAGGATCTTGGCTTAAAAGCTTTCAAGATTCAACTTGTGCAGGAATTAAAGCCAAACGACCATCGTATGCGCCGCCAATTCGGCGAATGAGCTGAAGCACAAATTGATATTGATTTTGAATTTCCATTCAAAATTTTATTTTCCGATGAAGCCCATTTCTGGTTGAATGGGTACGTAAATATGCAGAATTGTCGCATTTGGAGTGAGGAAAATCCACAAGCTTTTGTCGAAACCCATTACATCCACAGAAAATTACTGTTTGGTGTGCTTTATGGGCTGGCGGAGTCATTGCCCCATATGTCTTCAAAAACAATTATGATCAGAATGTTACTGTCAATGGTGAACGGTATAGGAACATGATTCGAAATTTTTTCGTACCTCAATTACGTGGCATTATTCTTGCAGATCCCGTGTGGGGTTGTAGGTCCCCCATCGGGCGCCTCCCCAGGTGGCGGATAGGGGGATGCCTCCTAGATATAGGTGGTACCGGGGAAATCAAATACCCGGGGCGGACCAAAACCTACAAATGTAGCGTCTGCACTCAGAATGAGCGGCTACAAATCCGCAGCGTCTGTTCCAGATTGGGCGGCTGCAACAGCGTCTGACCCAGAATGGGCGGCTGATTTAAATCCTGTAAACAGGAGGCTGGTTTGGAAGCTATAGCTGGCAGCCCCAGCACCAAACTACGGCCACAGTGGGCTAATAACCTGCTTGGCCTAAACTATGCTATTAATGAAACCTCTACAACACAAATCCGGACGGACAAAACGAAGACAACACTGGCTACACTTAAGGAAAAGTTACGTTTTGGATGCTGTAACGTAAAAACTCTATACGAAGCATCAAAACTGCATCAAGCGGTGAGAGAATTAAATAACTACAACATCTCAATTTTAGGCTTATCAGAAGTTCGCTGGCTTGGCAAGGGGGAGCTCAACTTACAATCTGGGGAGCTTTTCCTGTACAGTGGCAAAGAGACTGGGTCTCATGAAAGAGGCGTTGGTTTCATAATTAGTAAAAAAGCCAGAAAGAGCCTAATTTCATGGAACCCCATTGATAATTACAGCAAGGTTCCACACTAAATACAGAAATATCACCTTTGTACAATGCTATGCACCCACAAACAGTGCGAGTGCTGAGGAAAAATAAAATTTCTACGATATCCTTGAAAGTACGTTAAGGAAGATAAACAGAGGTGATATCACCATACTCATGGGTGATCTCAAAGCTAAGGTCGGGACAAATAACAGTAACCTAGAAGACATCATGGGTAAAGAAGGATGTGGGGAAAGAAACGAAAACGGAGAACTATTCACGAAACTCTGTTCAACATCAGACCTAGTTATAGGTGGAACAGTGTTCCCACACAAGCAAATCCACAAAGTCACATGGATATCCCCCGACAAGAAAACCCAAAACCAAATTGACCATATTGCCATATCGAAAACATGGCGGAGATCCCTACTTGATGTCAGAAACAAAAGGGGTGCAGACATTGCCAGCGACCACCACCTTCTGCTCGGCACGTTCAGAATCAAACTGGCCGTACCAAAGAAACCTGAACAATCAAAGAGAGTAAAGTTCAACCTACACAAACTGCGCCAACCAAACTGCCAAAAAGTTTTCCTAACAAACCTGCATGAAAATGCAGACCAAAAACCCATAACATCTTGGGATGGCTTAGCCAAGACACTACTCGAATCGGCCAAAACAACCCTTGGCACAAAGGAAAGAAATCGAAAAGACTGGATCTCAGACCAAACATGGCAACTTATACAAGACAGAAAGGATGCGAAGAAACTGGTACTCCAGTGCAAAACTTCGATGACAAAAAATGATGCAATCTGGAGATATACACAACTATGCAAACAAATTAAAGCATCTGCCAAAAAACACAAGCGAATATGGATTGACCTGATATGTGAGCAAGCAGAAGAAGCAGCCAAAAATAACAACTCGAGGACTCTTTACACACTGACAAACAAGCTCTCCAAAAAGCACACAAAGACCACAAATATAGTTAGAAGCAAAGACAACCGCCCACTGACCACCCCAGAAACTCAGCTCGATAGGTGGAAGGAATACTTTGCTGATATGCTCAGCTCACCCACGGAAGACGAACTTGAGATAGCTCCAGAAGACAATGCAAATGAACAGCTGAATATAAAAATAGACGCGCCTTCAAAAACAGAAATACTAAATACCATCAAGCAGCTGAAAAACAACAAAGCGGCAGGGGTAGACAACATACCTGCCGAACTAATCAAGGTAGACCCTAAATGGATTGCACCTCTACTTGCAAAAATAATAAAAGGGATCTGGACAAACCAAGAAATTCCAGCAGAAATGAAACATGGTCTCATTATCAAACTGCCAAAGAAAGGAGACCTAACGCAATGCAAAAATTGGAGAGGAATAACGCTGTTAAACACCATAAACAAAATTATTGCAAGTGTAATCCAACATAGGCTGGCAGAAGCATTCGAACCCATACTGCGTCCAAACCAAGCAGGCTTCCGCCCAAACCGCTCATGCATAGACCACATAAATTCAACAAGAATAATTATAGAACAATCCGTTGAATGGCGATCGCCACTATATCTTGTTTTCATCGACTTTGGACGTGCTTTTGACAACCTATCCCACTCTGCTATATGGAAGATACTACGGACAAGAGGCGTGCCAACAAAAATCATCGACACGATTAGAGAACTGTACCATGACGTATCATGTAGTATCCTGCATAGCGGAGCACATAGCAACCTTTTTTCGGTGAGATCAGGAGTGAAGCAAGGATGTGTGCTCTCTCCCTTGCTTTTTAACATTGCTCTTGACTATATCCTGGAAAAGTCTTGCCGACCAAACGATGGTATTCGATGGTCTCTTTACTCTAATCTCAAAGATCTCGAATACGCAGACGACATTTGCCTTTTTTCGCATACCTATGAAAGTATGCAAAGACAACTCACCCTACTATCAGACATGGCACAGAAGATAGGGTTGAAAATAAATGTCTCAAAATCAAAAGCGATGCGAATGCACACAAATAACGACGCGCCGTTTCAAATAAACGACCAACCAATTGAGAATGTAGAAAAGTTTCAGTATCTAGGAAGCATTCTCAACGAGACGGGCGGAACAGACCTAGACATTCTATACAGAATTCAAAAAGCACAGATGGCATTCAGGCAACTAAACATAATATGGAGGTCCAACATCATAAAAACAAAGACCAAGCTGCGTTTATATAGAACAAACGTCAAAGTAATCCTCTTATATGAATGTGAGACCTGGAAAAACACTAATGCCACAAAACATAAACTTCAGGTTTTCGCCAACAAATGTCTACGAATCATCCTCAGAATCTTCTGGCCACAGAAAATTACTAATGAGCAACTTCTTAAACGATGCGGAGAAGAAACAATAGAGCACGACATTAAGAAAAGAAAATGGGGATGGATGGGCCACATTCTAAGAAGAAAACCAGACGACATTGCAAGGGCAGCACTAGACTGGAATCCCCAAGGAACGAGACGACGAGGAAGACCGGCTCAAACATGGAGGAGAACAGTGTTAGATGAGCTAAAAGCCCAGAAAACCTCTTGGAGTGAAGCCAAAGCACTGGCCCAGAATAGGGTCCGCTGGAGGGTGCTTATGGAGGCTATAATTATGGAGGCTCTTTGGTTGCAATCCGAGTATAAAAATAATAATAATAATATATATATATATATATATATATATATATATATATATATATATATATATATATATATATATATATATATATATATATATATATATATATATATATATATATATATATATATTCTTGCAGATATGTGGTTCCAACAGGGCGGAGCCACATGCCACACAGCGCACGCTACAATTGATTTACTCAAAGAAACTTTTGATAATGGCCCAATTAATTGGCCACCAAGATCGTGTGATTTAACCCCATTGGATTATTTATTTTAGGGGTTATGTTAAGTCACTTGTCTACGTCGATAAACCACAAACAATTGAACACCTGGAAATCAACAGTCGAAGAGTTATCGGCGAACTACGGCCGCAAATGCTGCGAAAAGTTGTTGAAAATTGGTTACAGATTGCTACCTTCTTCTCAGAAATCATATTTAAACATTAATTTCATCAAATTTTCTTTCCAATAAAGCCCGTTTCATTGATATTAAAAATATATTTCCTTGTTTTATTATGATTTAAACTTGTGTAACTCTATAAAAAACACCTCTAGATCGAAGTAAAAATAGTCGAACTTACTAGACTTTTTTTCAAGATTTAATTAGAAAAGGTTAATTAGTATCGCGATTTTAATAAGAATCGGCCTAGATTTAGCAACAGCTCCAAGCAAAACGTCTAAAAAAATTAGAATTAACAAAAACTTGTAAATTAGTTTTCTATCTGTATAAAGTCGTTGACTTGCAAAAAGCGTTTTGCAATACGAGAGCCTAGTCGTGATAAATTCTAGTCCATATTAGCATCGAAATTTTTATTCGCAAATAAATAAATGAAATTTCTTAACACAAATATCTGGAGAAAAGTGACCAATTTATGTATGTGTGTGAGACATTCAGGCGAGTCAACAATTTATTTAGCAAGCCGTATACAGACTCAAAACGCATAAATAATACACCAAAACGTAAATAAATTGTGATTTTCTCGCAAAGAATTCCAACCTAAATTCCATTCCCAACTATTTACATCATATTTTATTACATTAAAACTGCAAATATTCGCAATGCAAAAGCCGTGATCGGCTCAGAACGAGCCGAGTTTTTTTTATTCGCAACAACAAAAAATATGGAAAACGTGAATTCGCAATATGCAATTTATATGTAATAACACAGTCCGGCAAGGTGAACTGCCGTAAACAAGCAGCCAGGTGTACCAGAGGAAATTGATGCATCAATGATGATGATAGGACAGACGGATTTTATTTGTTGCGAATTTTTTCAAGAACGGACTTATTGGAGAACAAGTTTCTGTTGGGTTCAGGTTTGCAGTAAATTGCAATACAAACTTAATGCAAGAAAATCTGGTCAGAAAAATTAAAGGCTTGTATCAAAATTTAAATAAAGGCCGATTCTCATATACGCGACACTCAGCTACGCGACGTCATGCGACATCGCCTGTTAAATAATGATTACATTGTTTTAAATGGGCACGTTCTCACTATGGCTACGCGACTGCTACGCGACGTATATTCCCATATGCGCGACACTCAGCTACGCGACGTCGTGCGACATCGCCTGCTAAATAATGATTACATTGTTTTAAATGGGCACGTTCTCACTATGGCTACGCTACTGCTACGCGACGTGCCCATTTAAAATAATGTAATCATTATTTGACAGGCGATGTCGCACGACGTCGCTTAGCTGAGTGTCGCGCATATGGGAATCGACTTTAACTCGTTAATTTATCAAAAAATTGCAAGTGGAATTATAGGAAACATTATTGGAAATAAACAGATCAGTTTGTGCAAATTGTTCTTGCAATAAAACGTTTGTTTTATTGCAAAATTGATCTGCTTTCAAAATTGTGATTAGAACTTGTGCAAATGAACCAATAAATATTTTGTATCTACTCGTACAACAAAATGAACATAATAATAGGTGAATTATTGCACGTAAAGGACTTTTACACACGATTACAATAATGGCATAATCGTGTGTAAAAGTATCCAAATCGTGCGTAAAAGTCCAATGTAAATCAAATGGAGTTTCATTATTAAACGATTTCTATTTGTTGTTACTATGGCAACAACTCGCGTTACTAAACAAAACACATAGACGTAGTGAAAATTTTCTGACGAATTAAAAAATTGATTTTTGTGCATTAAACTTCGCAACTCATGCACAAAAGCCCTTCTTCACGCACTTGTATCATAAACTATTATTAATAGCAATGTTTAGATTTTATTAAAATGTAAAAATATAATCAGATCACTGTTAAGAAGTTGAAATGATTTCGACTAGTGCAAATTGTTAAGACATGTCTAGAGATTAGAGACTCGCACACAACGAAAACAGAAACCAGTTTTCACTACTAATTTATATCTCAATTAGTTTATTAAAATAATTAGTTGGACAAACCGCGCGCTAGAAACTTAATATTCCGTTGGACTTTAATTGTCTTATCATTGACGAATCGCTAAAAATCTCGCATTTCTTGTTGTCCGCTTGCAAACCGCTTTGCTCCTGTTTGCCTAACGGTTTATAGAAATCGCAATCACGATGTAAAACCAGTTAACAATTAACATAATTATAATATTGTAATAAATTCAATTAAAAATAAATAAAACTAGACAGACAAGATTAAATTAGAAAGATTACACTGGATGGACAAGACACGACAACTAAGAGTGGACAAACACAACTAGACTGGAGAGAAAATGCTAGACAGACAAGACTAGACAGACTAGACAAACAAGACTAGACAGACAAGACTAGACAGACAAGACTAGACAGACAAGACTAGACAGACAAGACTAGACAGACAAGACTAGACAGACAAGACTAGACAGACAAGACTAGACAGACAAGACTAGACAAACTAGACAGACAAGACTAGACAGACAAGACTAGACAGACAAGACTAGACAGACAAGACTAGACAGACAAGACTAGACAGACAAGACTAGACAGACAAGACTAGACAGACAAGACTAGACAGACAAGACTAGACAGACAAGACTAGACAGACAAGACTAGACAGACAAGACTAGACAGACAAGACTAGACAGACAAGACTAGACAGACAAGACTAGACAGACAAGACTAGACAGACTAGACAGACAAGACTAGACAGACAAGACTAGACAGACAAGACTAGACAGACAAGACTAGACAGACAAGACTAGACAGACAAGACTAGACAGACAAGACTAGACAGACAAGACTAGACAGACAAGACTAGACAGACAAGACTAGACAGACAAGACTAGACAGACAAGACTAGACAGACAAGACTAGACAGACAAGACTAGACAGACAAGACTAGACAGACAAGACTAGACAGACAAGACTAGACAGACAAGACTAGACAGACAAGACTAGACAGACAAGACTAGACAGACAAGACTAGACAGACAAGACTAGACAGACAAGACTAGACAGACAAGACTAGACAGACAAGACTAGACAGACAAGACTAGACAGACAAGACTAGACAGACAAGACTAGACAGACAAGACTAGACAGACAAGACTAGACAGACAAGACTAGACAGACAAGACTAGACAGACAAGACTAGACAGACAAGACCAGACAGACAAGACCAGACAGACAAGACCAGACAGACAAGACCAGACAGACAAGACCAGACAGACAAGACCAGACAGACAAGACCAGACAGACAAGACCAGACAGACAAGACTAGACAGACAAGACTAGACAGACAAGACTAGACAGACAAGACTAGACAGACAAGACTAGACAGACAAGACTAGACAGACAAGACTAGACAGACAAGACTAGACAGACAAGACTAGACAGACAAGACTAGACAGACAAGACTAGACAGACAAGACTAGACAGACAAGACTAGACAGACAAGACTAGACAGACAAGACTAGACAGACAAGACTAGACAGACAAGACTAGACAGACAAGACTAGACAGACAAGACTAGACAGACAAGACTAGACAGACAAGACTAGACAGACAAGACTAGACAGACAAGACTAGACAGACAAGACTAGACAGACAAGACTAGACAGACAAGACTAGACAGACAAGACTAGACAGACAAGACTAGACAGACAAGACTAGACAGACAAGACTAGACAGACAAGACTAGACAGACAAGACTAGACAGACAAGACTAGACAGACAAGACTAGACAGACAAGACTAGACAGACAAGACTAGACAGACAAGACTAGACAGACAAGACTAGACAGACAAGACTAGACAGACAAGACTAGACAGACAAGACTAGACAGACAAGACTAGACAGACAAGACTAGACAGACAAGACTAGACAGACAAGACTAGACAGACAAGACTAGACAGACAAGACTAGACAGACAAGACTAGACAGACAAGACTAGACAGACAAGACTAGACAGACAAGACTAGACAGACAAGACTAGACAGACAAGACTAGACAGACAAGACTAGACAGACAAGACTAGACAGACAAGACTAGACAGACAAGACTAGACAGACAAGACTAGACAGACAAGACTAGACAGACAAGACTAGACAGACAAGACTAGACAGACAAGACTAGACAGACAAGACTAGACAGACAAGACTAGACAGACAAGACTAGACAGACAAGACTAGACAGACAAGACTAGACAGACAAGACTAGACAGACAAGACTAGACAGACAAGACTAGACAGACAAGACTAGACAGACAAGACTAGACAGACAAGACTAGACAGACAAGACTAGACAGACAAGACTAGACAGACAAGACTAGACAGACAAGACTAGACAGACAAGACTAGACAGACAAGACTAGACAGACAAGACTAGACAGACAAGACTAGACAGACAAGACTAGACAGACAAGACTAGACAGACAAGACTAGACAGACAAGACTAGACAGACAAGACTAGACAGACAAGACTAGACAGACAAGACTAGACAGACAAGACTAGACAGACAAGACTAGACAGACAAGACTAGACAGACAAGACTAGACAGACAAGACTAGACAGACAAGACTAGACAGACAAGACTAGACAGACAAGACTAGACAGACAAGACTAGACAGACAAGACTAGACAGACAAGACTAGACAGACAAGACTAGACAGACAAGACTAGACAGACAAGACTAGACAGACAAGACTAGACAGACAAGACTAGACAGACAAGACTAGACAGACAAGACTAGACAGACAAGACTAGACAGACAAGACTAGACAGACAAGACTAGACAGACAAGACTAGACAGACAAGACTAGACAGACAAGACTAGACAGACAAGACTAGACAGACAAGACTAGACAGACAAGACTAGACAGACAAGACTAGACAGACAAGACTAGACAGACAAGACTAGACAGACAAGACTAGACAGACAAGACTAGACAGACAAGACTAGACAGACAAGACTAGACAGACAAGACTAGACAGACAAGACTAGACAGACAAGACTAGACAGACAAGACTAGACAGACAAGACTAGACAGACAAGACTAGACAGACAAGACTAGACAGACAAGACTAGACAGACAAGACTAGACAGACAAGACTAGACAGACAAGACTAGACAGACAAGACTAGACAGACAAGACTAGACAGACAAGACTAGACAGACAAGACTAGACAGACAAGACTAGACAGACAAGACTAGACAGACAAGACTAGACAGACAAGACTAGACAGACAAGACTAGACAGACAAGACTAGACAGACAAGACTAGACAGACAAGACTAGACAGACAAGACTAGACAGACAAGACTAGACAGACAAGACTAGACAGACAAGACTAGACAGACAAGACTAGACAGACAAGACTAGACAGACAAGACTAGACAGACAAGACTAGACAGACAAGACTAGACAGACAAGACTAGACAGACAAGACTAGACAGACAAGACTAGACAGACAAGACTAGACAGACAAGACTAGACAGACAAGACTAGACAGACAAGACTAGACAGACAAGACTAGACAGACAAGACTAGACAGACAAGACTAGACAGACAAGACTAGACAGACAAGACTAGACAGACAAGACTAGACAGACAAGACTAGACAGACAAGACTAGACAGACAAGACTAGACAGACAAGACTAGACAGACAAGACTAGACAGACAAGACTAGACAGACAAGACTAGACAGACAAGACTAGACAGACAAGACTAGACAGACAAGACTAGACAGACAAGACTAGACAGACAAGACTAGACAGACAAGACTAGACAGACAAGACTAGACAGACAAGACTAGACAGACAAGACTAGACAGACAAGACTAGACAGACAAGACTAGACAGACAAGACTAGACAGACAAGACTAGACAGACAAGACTAGACAGACAAGACTAGACAGACAAGACTAGACAGACAAGACTAGACAGACAAGACTAGACAGACAAGACTAGACAGACAAGACTAGACAGACAAGACTAGACAGACAAGACTAGACAGACAAGACTAGACAGACAAGACTAGACAGACAAGACTAGACAGACAAGACTAGACAGACAAGACTAGACAGACAAGACTAGACAGACAAGACTAGACAGACAAGACTAGACAGACAAGACTAGACAGACAAGACTAGGACAAGACTAGACAGACAAGACTAGACAGACAAGACTAGACAGACAAGACTAGACAGACAAGACTAGACAGACAAGACTAGACAGACAAGACTAGACAGACAAGACTAGACAGACAAGACTAGACAGACAAGACTAGACAGACAAGACTAGACAGACAAGACTAGACAGACAAGACTAGACAGACAAGACTAGACAGACAAGACTAGACAGACAAGACTAGACAGACAAGACTAGACAGACAAGACTAGACAGACAAGACTAGACAGACAAGACTAGACAGACAAGACTAGACAGACAAGACTAGACAGACAAGACTAGACAGACAAGACTAGACAGACAAGACTAGACAGACAAGACTAGACAGACAAGACTAGACAGACAAGACTAGACAGACAAGACTAGACAGACAAGACTAGACAGACAAGACTAGACAGACAAGACTAGACAGACAAGACTAGACAGACAAGACTAGACAGACAAGACTAGACAGACAAGACTAGACAGACAAGACTAGACAGACAAGACTAGACAGACAAGACTAGACAGACAAGACTAGACAGACAAGACTAGACAGACAAGACTAGACAGACAAGACTAGACAGACAAGACTAGACAGACAAGACTAGACAGACAAGACTAGACAGACAAGACTAGACAGACAAGACTAGACAGACAAGACTAGACAGACAAGACTAGACAGACAAGACTAGACAGACAAGACTAGACAGACAAGACTAGACAGACAAGACTAGACAGACAAGACTAGACAGACAAGACTAGACAGACAAGACTAGACAGACAAGACTAGACAGACAAGACTAGACAGACAAGACTAGACAGACAAGACTAGACAGACAAGACTAGACAGACAAGACTAGACAGACAAGACTAGACAGACAAGACTAGACAGACAAGACTAGACAGACAAGACTAGACAGACAAGACTAGACAGACAAGACTAGACAGACAAGACTAGACAGACAAGACTAGACAGACAAGACTAGACAGACAAGACTAGACAGACAAGACTAGACAGACAAGACTAGACAGACAAGACTAGACAGACAAGACTAGACAGACAAGACTAGACAGACAAGACTAGACAGACAAGACTAGACAGACAAGACTAGACAGACAAGACTAGACAGACAAGACTAGACAGACAAGACTAGACAGACAAGACTAGACAGACAAGACTAGACAGACAAGACTAGACAGACAAGACTAGACAGACAAGACTAGACAGACAAGACTAGACAGACAAGACTAGACAGACAAGACTAGACAGACAAGACTAGACAGACAAGACTAGACAGACAAGACTAGACAGACAAGACTAGACAGACAAGACTAGACAGACAAGACTAGACAGACAAGACTAGACAGACAAGACTAGACAGACAAGACTAGACAGACAAGACTAGACAGACAAGACTAGACAGACAAGACTAGACAGACAAGACTAGACAGACAAGACTAGACAGACAAGACTAGACAGACAAGACTAGACAGACAAGACTAGACAGACAAGACTAGACAGACAAGACTAGACAGACAAGACTAGACAGACAAGACTAGACAGACAAGACTAGACAGACAAGACTAGACAGACAAGACTAGACAGACAAGACTAGACAGACAAGACTAGACAGACAAGACTAGACAGACAAGACTAGACAGACAAGACTAGACAGACAAGACTAGACAGACAAGACTAGACAGACAAGACTAGACAGACAAGACTAGACAGACAAGACTAGACAGACAAGACTAGACAGACAAGACTAGACAGACAAGACTAGACAGACAAGACTAGACAGACAAGACTAGACAGACAAGACTAGACAGACAAGACTAGACAGACAAGACTAGACAGACAAGACTAGACAGACAAGACTAGACAGACAAGACTAGACAGACAAGACTAGACAGACAAGACTAGACAGACAAGACTAGACAGACAAGACTAGACAGACAAGACTAGACAGACAAGACTAGACAGACAAGACTAGACAGACAAGACTAGACAGACAAGACTAGACAGACAAGACTAGACAGACAAGACTAGACAGACAAGACTAGACAGACAAGACTAGACAGACAAGACTAGACAGACAAGACTAGACAGACAAGACTAGACAGACAAGACTAGACAGACAAGACTAGACAGACAAGACTAGACAGACAAGACTAGACAGACAAGACTAGACAGACAAGACTAGACAGACAAGACTAGACAGACAAGACTAGACAGACAAGACTAGACAGACAAGACTAGACAGACAAGACTAGACAGACAAGACTAGACAGACAAGACTAGACAGACAAGACTAGACAGACAAGACTAGACAGACAAGACTAGACAGACAAGACTAGACAGACAAGACTAGACAGACAAGACTAGACAGACAAGACTAGACAGACAAGACTAGACAGACAAGACTAGACAGACAAGACTAGACAGACAAGACTAGACAGACAAGACTAGACAGACAAGACTAGACAGACAAGACTAGACAGACAAGACTAGACAGACAAGACTAGACAGACAAGACTAGACAGACAAGACTAGACAGACAAGACTAGACAGACAAGACTAGACAGACAAGACTAGACAGACAAGACTAGACAGACAAGACTAGACAGACAAGACTAGACAGACAAGACTAGACAGACAAGACTAGACAGACAAGACTAGACAGACAAGACTAGACAGACAAGACTAGACAGACAAGACTAGACAGACAAGACTAGACAGACAAGACTAGACAGACAAGACTAGACAGACAAGACTAGACAGACAAGACTAGACAGACAAGACTAGACAGACAAGACTAGACAGACAAGACTAGACAGACAAGACTAGACAGACAAGACTAGACAGACAAGACTAGACAGACAAGACTAGACAGACAAGACTAGACAGACAAGACTAGACAGACAAGACTAGACAGACAAGACTAGACAGACAAGACTAGACAGACAAGACTAGACAGACAAGACTAGACAGACAAGACTAGACAGACAAGACTAGACAGACAAGACTAGACAGACAAGACTAGACAGACAAGACTAGACAGACAAGACTAGACAGACAAGACTAGACAGACAAGACTAGACAGACAAGACTAGACAGACAAGACTAGACAGACAAGACTAGACAGACAAGACTAGACAGACAAGACTAGACAGACAAGACTAGACAGACAAGACTAGACAGACAAGACTAGACAGACAAGACTAGACAGACAAGACTAGACAGACAAGACTAGACAGACAAGACTAGACAGACAAGACTAGACAGACAAGACTAGACAGACAAGACTAGACAGACAAGACTAGACAGACAAGACTAGACAGACAAGACTAGACAGACAAGACTAGACAGACAAGACTAGACAGACAAGACTAGACAGACAAGACTAGACAGACAAGACTAGACAGACAAGACTAGACAGACAAGACTAGACAGACAAGACTAGACAGACAAGACTAGACAGACAAGACTAGACAGACAAGACTAGACAGACAAGACTAGACAGACAAGACTAGACAGACAAGACTAGACAGACAGACTAGACAGACAAGACTAGACAGACAAGACTAGACAGACAAGACTAGACAGACAAGACTAGACAGACAAGACTAGACAGACAAGACTAGACAGACAAGACTAGACAGACAAGACTAGACAGACAAGACTAGACAGACAAGACTAGACAGACAAGACTAGACAGACAAGACTAGACAGACAAGACTAGACAGACAAGACTAGACAGACAAGACTAGACAGACAAGACTAGACAGACAAGACTAGACAGACAAGACTAGACAGACAAGACTAGACAGACAAGACTAGACAGACAAGACTAGACAGACAAGACTAGACAGACAAGACTAGACAGACAAGACTAGACAGACAAGACTAGACAGACAAGACTAGACAGACAAGACTAGACAGACAAGACTAGACAGACAAGACTAGACAGACAAGACTAGACAGACAAGACTAGACAGACAAGACTAGACAGACAAGACTAGACAGACAAGACTAGACAGACAAGACTAGACAGACAAGACTAGACAGACAAGACTAGACAGACAAGACTAGACAGACAAGACTAGACAGACAAGACTAGACAGACAAGACTAGACAGACAAGACTACACAGACAAGACTAGACAGGCAAGACTAGACAGACAAGAGAGGGGAAAAATGAGACATTTATTACAGTTATCGTGAACAATTTCTTGGTCGTAAGAGCAGTTTAATGAGATAGTCGTAGCTATAAAAGATCTAATTTATTTAGTTCTGGCGTCATCTCATGAGGATTTGAATGCGTTATGCGGTCGTAAAGTTCCGCCAAATGAAAACATTCATAGATTTAATAACGGAATATTTTCTGTCCAGTGTTGAATTGCGATTGTAATGTGTTCATTTGAGGGTGAATTGCAGCGATATCAATAAATCAAGAGAAAGTGGCAATTAAAATTCATCGAGATAAAACTTGTAACAAATTCAATAATCACCAATATCTTCGATTTGAACTAATAATAAAATTTGTCAATATTTAGAAAAAAAATTACCGTCAATGCATTAACATATCCATGTACAGGGTGAGCAAAACTCGATGTCTCAGCTCTATTTTAAGAAAACGAAAAACGATAGAAAAAATCTGAAAAGAGGTTCTTAAATGGGATTGAGTAAGGGCCATTTTAAGCCACATTTACATATTTTTCCATATTTGGAAACTGGAGTAATGACGTCATCGAATTTTGTTTGCCCAGAACCATCCCTATATTTTTGCATATTTGAAAAAAGACAATTTTTCTACAAATTTTGTAAATAAAAAAAATTGCTATCTTTTTTCCCTTAAACAAATATAAGCAACTAGTGCCGTTGGGAACCGGCGATAAACTGCTAGGTCTCGTATATTAGTAGATGATGCGTTCCACAAGTATGCGCGAGAGGTTGCCTAAGCTCTAGGAGCGTGCGGCACCTTAAGAAGATAATTAATTTTACAAATGAAAACTTAAGATTATATACTAGCGGATAGTGATAATCTGTGGTTAAATGCGTTTTCTTATTATTTTTAAGTTGGGAATACCGGTAATTGAGAGGATCTAATGTATTTCTAATAGAATTAGGGATAATAGGGGGTTAATGCGGGAATTTTTAATAATACTTTATTTTCAGAAATTTGCTTATAATTTTAAAAGATAGGAAATTTTTTGCTTTTCAAAATTTGTTCAGAAAAATTAGTTTTTTTTAAATATGCAAAAATATAGATATGGTTCTGCGAAAACAAAATTCGATGACGTCATTACTCCAGTTTCCAAATATGGAAAAATATGTAAATTTGGCTTAAAATGGTCCTTACTCAATCCTATTTAAGAACCTCTTTTCAGATTTTTTCTATCGTTTTTCGTTTTCTTATAATAGATCCAAGACATAATGCGTTTTGCTCACCCTGTACAATGACTTATGGGTTGTTATTAAGTCCATTATGACCGCATAAAACATTCTAGAACTAATTAAATGAGATAATAAATAAATAAATGATAATAAATAAATGAGATCTTTTATAGCTAAAGTCCATTATTAATGTTTGAATGGGACAAAATATGTCCCAGTATTAGCATACGACCAAGTGTAGAAGCACTGTGTGTATAAAACTAAATAGCACTGTGTGTATAAAACTAAACATTAAAGTAATCAATTACATTAAACAAGGGCAAAACGATTATAAATGCAAACTAATTTTAACGCCTGGAAAGGGTTAAATTCTATGAAAATTTTAAATAAAACGGAATTAGTTCAAAACAAATCAAATTTCCAACTGATTGTGAAATCGTTGTAAATGTAACGTTTTACGATCATCGAGTATTGATTCGGACGCGGCTGAGGGAACAATTTAGATATTGAGAGCGTGGCGCAACAAAGCCGTACAACTCGGAGCCACGGGGTGGATTACACCGTCACACAAAAAACACTCACCCCACACATCCACCGACAACAGACATCCACCAACACAAAATCGATCGGAAGGTATTTCACCCCAGGAAAAGCAGCAAACAGAATATTTTATTTCTCATTACCCTTTACACAGACTAAACAGACAAGTTGGACTAATGTAGCGCAGCACAGCTACAAATTATTGTTCCTGGAAGCAAAGCTGTGCTGATGAGAGATAAATCTCGAAACGCGTCCACAGATGGCTATCCACTTAAGGTATCGGAAAGACATGAGCTTAAAAACAATGTTATTTTTATGGTTTTTGTTGAGTTTCACAAAGGTGGATTGAAAGCTATAAAATGACTTACAAATTTCATTTGAGATTTGTTTTGGTAGTCCTAAAAAGACTCAATAATTGTTATAGAGCTCCGGAAAGGCTGAATACATTTATACTTCGGTGAAATTTGGAAATGGTTGTGCGACTTTTGCAATTACAGGCAAACCAATCGACGGATTTTGATGAAGTGTAGTAAGATTTGATATTCTTACGAGGTCCCACAAATTGCCAAATTTCGAAATTGTAGCTTTGTAAATACGGCTTTTGTGAATTTATGAAGTTTGTAAATTTTTGTGCGCCTCTTGCAATTACGTGCAATTTACGATTTTGATGAAACTTGGTATGAATTGATATTCTTACAAGATATCACAAATTACCAAATTTGAAAACTGTAGCTTTGTAAATACGGCTTTGGTGAAATTTGGAAATTTTTGTGCACCTTTTGCAATTACAGGCAAACCAATCCACGGATTTTTATGTTAATATTTTAGAAAAGATAGTTTAACAATTTTAGAAGGCATGCGTGAATAATAGTTCGCGTGCCAATAAAAATTTCCTACGTGCCAGCTGTGGCACGCGTGCCATGGGTTTGCCACCACTGGCCTAGGACAAGCATATTGGTCGTGATTATTGAAATTGTAGGCAGGGGAGTAATTTTCATAGCAGAGGGAAGTATGCGGCCCGCAGTTTACTTTTGCCTGATCTAACAATAAGACCGTCTAGTATCATCTGTTGGTCTCTTGCATATTCTTGCCTCAAGCTAGTATGTCTCCCCAGTATTGTATGTCTTTCTTATGTGCTCTGTCTAAGCCAGGAGTCGGCAGGCTTTCATATGAGAAGAGTTATTCTAGAGCCCTGGTCACGTTTAGATTTGTTCCAACAAGAACCTATACGATCAGACTAAAATCATTACAGTTTGCTGACCGCTTTGACTGCTGTTGGAACAAACCTTTTATTCAAATCATCTCTCTAATCGTGTAAGATGGGTACTTTATAATCACTTGTAGATAAGAATCAGTTGTAGATAATAAGATGATTTACTTTTAATTGGACATGGAAGACAAATTTGAGAAATGTTTAGGGAGGAAAAATTGGGTGATAGGTCGCCGACCTTTGTGAACAAAAAACCCTTGTTTTTTGTTTTCTTATCCTTTTTATGAAATGAGTTGCGACTAGGAAGGCCCTCGGAGGAAATGAAAAACTAACGTAGTTGACTTACGTAATGTGGTAATAAGTCCCGTATTGTTTGTGAGCGATCGTAAAATTGATCCGAGAGCAAATAAAACTCGCCGAGAATATCGTTGCGTAATCGAGGCGGTTGCGTAATGGATTATAAAAAAAAAGTGTTGTGCAAAATGCAAGAAGGTAATTTACGCTCTAAATAAGCGACGTATGGGAGCAACAGAAAACTAATGTATAGATTGTGGAATTATATTTGAGCGCAGGAAAAAATGGCTTGTCCGCAATTACACATTATCTCTTACGAAAGATCCCGTGCCGAGTGTAAGAACTGTGTTTTTTTTTTTTACCATTTTATTATTATTTCTGCCGACTTTCACAAGTAATTTATTTCACAACGCACACGGACACGTACAAAAAGGATAATTAAAATATTATTTTATATGAAAATATCGTGTATATAACACAAGGAAACTGTTACGACTAAATTTACCTTGTTCTTAAATTGCATCGAAAGTTTTACACTGAAAAATTATAATAAGAGAATAAATTAACTTGATCGACTTACTTAACCTTTCGACTGCGGCGCTCTCACACAGAAAACCGTCAAAATACAGACGGCGCGATACGTATTTATACGACTTTCGTATATATTTATAGAATTGCGAGGCCGTATATATACGACTTTCGTATATATTGATAGCATTACAAACTTTTTAAAAACGAAATATAGCTTGACAATATAAATAAATTCAACCTGTTCGTAGCTCTATAATATTAAATTTTATTAAGACTATGTACTAAATCTCATGTTGAAACAACTACTTCCTGGCTAATACCACGCAGTATGTAGAATTATACAACAGACATTTGCATGTTAATACTAGTCCCAATACATTTTCATGTCACTAACAAGCCCTAACAAGACAAATAACATTGGTTTTAAGATCATTTCTTTCTATTTAAAGTGAATAGTCATCTTCAGACGCGTTTCGAAATGTATCTCTCATCAGTGCAGCTTTGCTGTTTGAATTACAAATTGGAATACAGTTACACGACACCTCGTGCATGACTGGCATTAGTGGAGAAAGACCTGAACTTAGTTACGGTGGTTGAAATAAATGATAATTTAATATTACTAATTATAGATTCAATCAGGGCTAGCCTTTGTCTAGGGCTTGTTAGTGACATGAAAATGTACTGGGACTAGTAATAACATGGAAATGTCTGTTGTATAATGCAATATCCTGTGTGGTATTGGCCAGGAAGTCAATAGACTAGATTATGATGTCTATATACTTATATATAATAAATTAGCGCTAAGTAAGCTAAACTATGTAGTTTGTTATCAATACATATATTTCTGCAAGTTACTCAATGGATCAGATTTTGAATACAATACATGTGTAGACAATAGACTAGCTATGTGGTCGATAGCTATATACTCAATAGATTAGATGGATAGCTTATGATACTACAATATAGATATAGCCCATGATACTAAAAAATAGATATAGCCTATGATACTACAATATAGAGTATGAGAGCTTATGATACTACAATAAACTACCTTGTTAATTAATAGGAAGTCAATACTTTATATTAACCGTTTGACTGCTAAGCAATTCTTGCAAGAACACACGAAAACTCGCGGTTTTCGATGCAAATAAACGCAGCGCTTTTGCGCCGCGTAGCAGTCAAACGGTTAATAGACTAGATCTAGTGAATATGTAGAAAATAGACTGTGGATTAGATACAAAAATAACACAAGATGAAATTAGATAATCTACTCACAAGACTCTATCTAATATATTTTAGAGTCTTGAAGGTAGATTATCTGATTTCGTCTTACTTTATTTCTTGATCTATCCGGTCTATAGTCTTGTGAGAAGATTTATTTAACAATAATTAGTCTTTGTGTTTGGTGGAGATAAATCCAATTAGTCTGTAGTTCGACTGCACCTGTCGTCTCCCCTTGTCACGATTTATCTTGTTTTAGTTTTTTCGCCCTCCAATTAATCCGGAAACCTCCCCTTTTAGATGTTAATAAAAGATTTTTTTTAGAATGGAAAGGGTTCGTCTCGTCCTCAAACCCCCCGGGCGCAATTTACTTCCATTGCGACTACTTTATTTCGTTGTTGGTTCATTTTAATACTTGCTTGAATTCCATACTAGAATACAGTGGCGGCTCGGAGATAGAATTAAAAAATTTATTGGAACTGCGGGAGCAACAGTGCCGACTCGCGTGCAGCTTCTGGCACTGTAATATGCATATTTTTTATATTTATTTTTACATTTTTTTTTTAATTATTTGTGGATTTGACCACCTAGAAGAGCCTTTGGGTCGGTGAATACCACACTAGAAAACAGTGGCGGCTCGTAGATACAAATAAAAAGTTAGCTGGAACTGCAGAAGTAACAGTGCCGACTCGCGTGGTGCTTCTGGAACTGTAATATGCACAGTTCCAAACAATTTTTCTTTTTCATTATTTGTGGATTTGACCATCTAAAAGAGCCTTTGCGTCGGTGAAAGCCATCATAGAAAACAGTGGCGGCTCGTAGATAGAATTAAAAAAAAATGCTAGAACTGCGGGAGCAACAGTGCCGACTCGCGTGTAGCTTCTGGAACTGTAATAAGCACCGTTCCATACAATTTTTCTTTTTCATTAATTGTGGATTTGACCATCTGGAAGGTAAATATTTGTGTTTTACTTTGTTAATACTTAATTTACTTCAAGAAAAGGAAGTAAATTAAGTATTAACTTAATTTTATTACATACATTTCCTATTCTTGTATAAGTCTTCTAAGTATTAACAAAGCAAAACACATTTTTTTTGCACGAACTGTGCAACATTCTGCCTAAACACATTAGTACAAAACTGCTATGACCAAAGTAAGGACATCTTCCTGTGGTTCATCGAATATGAAAAGGCGCTCGATAGTATCAACCACGAACGTCCCATCAAATGCCTAAAAACAGCTGGTATAGATGAGAAAGACGTGAAAATAATCCAAAACCTGTACTGGCATCAGTCGGCCAACGTCAGAATCAATTAACGACAGAAGAAATCGAGATAAAAAGAGTAGTACTTCAAGGATGCATAATGTCACCAATGCTATTTAATCTCTACGTCGAACAAATATTCTTAGAAGTCTTCGATGAGCTAGAAACCGGAATAAAAGTGAACGGTACCACAATAAACAATATAAGATACGCAGACGACACAGAGATCATAGCAAGCAACCGGAATGGTCAAATGCTACGTTTGGCCAGTCACTAATGTATGGAACAGAAACCTAGACGATAAAATCCAGGAACGAGGCGTTCGAGATGTGGACACTCAGAAGAATGCTCTGTATCCCATGGGTAGACCACATTACCAACGAGGAGGTGCTGAGAAGGGAAGGAGTGGACAGATTACTATTCAATACCATAAAGCAGCGCAAGATCGGGTATCTGGGTCACATACTAAAGGGGCCAAAATATCGATTTCCGCAGCTCATACTCCATGGGAAGATAGAAGGCGAAAGGGGCATCGGGCGTAAACAACTATCATCGCTTAAGCCCCCCATTCACGGTCAGTTAAACTGATCAGTTGAACTGACGTACATCCAAAAACTGACGGCAACCCACGGATTTACCGGGCGCACCATAAATCCGCTGGCTTCAGTTCGTTTTCATCAGGGCAAACTGACCGCGCATGCGCTTAGTCAGTCATAGTTTAACCGCCATGGCGTCAGAACGTGAAACAACTGAAGAATTTATAGAAAAATAGCTTGAAATATGTAGATTCGTCCATTCTCAAATAGTTACGCCAGTCACTTGGTTTCAGTGACAACTCATTTAACAAATTAATATCAGATAACTGATATTTATTTTTTAACCATTTTTTCGTTCAGTTTCTTTTATTGTTTTTCTATTGATTAAACAGCTACAAGCAGCAGCCGTAGTCATAAGTAGAATATCCTCCTCGGAATCCGAATCCCTTTTTTTAAGTTACGCGGTGAGAAATTTGCTAGCCAGATACAGCACGTGACAATCGAGCAATGAAGGCCGGTTTTAAGCCAGTGAGTGGGGAAATCATTTTGAACTGATCAGTTCTAAACGTCAGTCCAACTGATCAGTTTAAACTGGCCGTGAATGGCGGGCTTTAGGAACATCAGGAACTGGAGAAGGGCAGGAGTGGACAGATTACTATTCAATACCATAAATCAGCGCAAGATCGGGTATCTGGGTCACATACTAAGAGGGGCAAAATATCGAATTCCCCAGCTCATACTCAAAGGAAAGATAGAAGGCAGAAGGAGCATCGGACGTAAACAGCTGTCGTGACTTCAGGAACTGGACCGGATACAAAAAGTTTGGTGACATATACCAAGCAGCAATAAAAAAAAACAATTATTCAATAAATGATAATTCGCCAACGCACATAGGTGTAAGGCAACAGAAGAAGAACGGCTACTGACATGAAGCTTAAGTATTATATTGTATGCTATACTAGAAAACAGTGGCGGCTCGTAGATAGAATTTCAAAGTTTGCTGGAACTGCGAAAGTAACAGTGCAGACTCACCTGCAGCACGGATAAAAAGAGGAGTACTTCAAAGATGCATAATGTCACCAATGCTATTTAATCTCTACGTCGAACAAATATTCTTAGAAGTCTTCGATGAGCTAGAAACCGGAATAAAAGTGAACGGTACCACAATAAACTGGGGATGGCTACTGACATTAAGTATTATATATTGTGCTAGTAGAAAGAAAAAATCAATGAAATAATGGCTCAATATATTAAATATAATTGATAATAGCAAGCGGAAATACGAAGTATTACATGAATTCGGAACAGGACGACAGGATAACAAAAGAAATGCTCGAAAGTTTAACATTACCCCGGCGAAAGGAAGGGCGAAGAAAAGATGGCGAGACTACGTGGAAGCGCATCTGAAGCTCTTGAGACTCAGAAATTGGAGAACGCTAGGTTAGGTTAGGTTCTTCCGATCATCGCTGGATGGAGTCAAAAAAACTGAAATTGGCGCCCCACAAGACAGAAGTGGTAATCCTGGTCGGGAGGCGCAAACTGACCAAAATGACCATAGAGATCATGGGTGCGAGAATCCCATCACAGGAATCCGTGAAATACCTCGGAGTCCAACTGGGCAGAAATATTAACATGACGGCGCACGTCAACTGGGTCGCCAAGAAAACAGATTCCGCAGCCACTGCCCTCACAAGGGTAATACCCAACGTAGGAGGTCCTAGAGCTAGCTTTTTCATTATTTGTGGATTTGACCATCTAAAAGAGCCTTTGCGTCGGTGAAAGCCATCATAGAAAACAGTGGCGGCTCGTAGATAGAATTAAAAAAATTTGCTGAAACTGCGGGAGCAACAGTGCGACTTGCATGCAGCTTCTGGAACTGTAATATGCACAGTTCCATACATTTTTTTAATTATTAGTGGATTTGACCATCTAAAAGAGCCTTTGGATCGGTGAATGCCATACTAGAAAACAGTGGCGGCTCGTAGATAGAATTAAAAAAAAATGCTAGAACTGCGGGAGCAACAGTGCCGACTCGCGTGTAGCTTCTGGAACTGTAATAAGCACCGTTCCATACAATTTTTCTTTTTCATTAATTGTGGATTTGACCATCTGGAAGGTAAATATTTGTGTTTTACTTTGTTAATACTTAATTTACTTCAAGAAAAGGAAGTAAATTAAGTATTAACTTAATTTTATTACATACATTTCCTATTCTTGTATAAGTCTTCTAAGTATTAACAAAGCAAAACACATTTTTTTTGCACGAACTGTGCAACATTCTGCCTAAACACATTAGTACAAAACTGCTATGACCAAAGTAAGGACATCTTCCTGTGGTTCATCGAATATGAAAAGGCGCTCGATAGTATCAACCACGAACGTCCCATCAAATGCCTAAAAACAGCTGGTATAGATGAGAAAGACGTGAAAATAATCCAAAACCTGTACTGGCATCAGTCGGCCAACGTCAGAATCAATTAACGACAGAAGAAATCGAGATAAAAAGAGGAGTACTTCAAGGATGCATAATGTCACCAATGCTATTTAATCTCTACGTCGAACAAATATTCTTAGAAGTCTTCGATGAGCTAGAAACCGGAATAAAAGTGAACGGTACCACAATAAACTGGGGATGGCTACTGACATTAAGTATTATATATTGTGCTAGTAGAAAGAAAAAATCAATGAAATAATGGCTCAATATATTAAATATAATTGATAATAGCAAGCGGAAATACGAAGTATTACATGAATTCGGAACAGGACGACAGGATAACAAAAGAAATGCTCGAAAGTTTAACATTACCCCGGCGAAAGGAAGGGCGAAGAAAAGATGGCGAGACTACGTGGAAGCGCATCTGAAGCTCTTGAGACTCAGAAATTGGAGAACGCTAGGTTAGGTTAGGTTCTTCCGATCATCGCTGGATAGAGTCAAAAAAACTGAAATTGGCGCCCCACAAGACAGAAGTGGTAATCCTGGTCGGGCGGCGCAAACTGACCAAAATGACCATAGAGATCATGGGTGCGAGAATCCCATCACAGGAATCCGTGAAATACCTCGGAGTCCAACTGGGCAGAAATATTAACATGACGGCGCACGTCAACTGGGTCGCCAAGAAAGCAGATTCCGCAGCCACTGCCCTCACAAGGGTAATACCCAACGTAGGAGGTCCTAGAGCTAGCAAGCGCCGGATACTCAGCTCTGTCGTGTATTCAGTACTGCTCTACGCGGCGCCTTTCTGGCAAGATGCCGTTAAAATACAGAGAGAGAAAAAAACATTCTCGAGAAGGTGGCAAGGCGGACCATGCTCCGGATTATCAGCGCATACCGTACCGTGTCCGTGGGTGATATCCAGATGCCCGAAACTCTCAAAAACTAGGGCGGTAACAACCGTAAGGGCTGCCCACCCTGAAGGAATGCGCAAGCGATACCGGGGTGCTGGTCTCTATAGCCAAGTGGAAGAAGGGGTTTAGTGCGTGAGAGCCTCACACGCAGGCTGGTAGAGCTTCCCCCAAACCACAATAAAAAAAAGGTTAGGTTAGGTTCAGGAACGCCAGCAATTCCGGGCGGTAGTTGAAACGGCTGTTGCAAGTAGTAGATAGAAATACGAAGTGCAGCAGTTCTACATATTATATATCGCACAAGTATAAAGAAATAAGTATTCGAAAACATTACTTGGGAAAGTTGCTGCAGTTCCACAGATTATACAGGGTGTTTCATAAATGTTCGTCAGAAATTCTAGGGCGTGTTCTAGAACCCAAAATAAGAAAAAAAGTCCCTATAAAGATGTGTCCGAAAACGGGGGTATGTACCGTACCCCGTATGTACCGCCACTGGTTGGCTATCAAGACGAAAATAAGCACAAACGGTAGTTCGGCACCAGTTTAGTAACGAGTACACACAAAATTTGAATCAATGTGTGATGGAAATTTTTTGTGCGCGTGTTTTAATTTCCTCCATGTTAGGGATCGTCCATTAATCACGTGAGGCTCGACAGGGGGGAGGGGGTTTGTAAAGAATCACGAAATATCACATGGAGGAGGGGCTGTTGTGTAGTGAGATATCACGTGTATTTATTGTTTCGTTGAACGCGCGATATTTAAACCGAAAAGCGACTTGTACCAAAAAAATACACGTGATTTTGGGTAGGGGGGGGGTCTTAACCTAAAACCTCACCACGTATCACCGGTGGCGAAGGGTGGCTTAAAAAGATGCTAAAAAACAACACGTGATTAATGGCGACCCCTTATACGTCAAAAAGTGCCCGAACTTTTTGATGTATAACTAAATATGTGCCCGAAACTTTCGTGAGCCCGCCTTTCAAACTTTGCGGATGCGCATGCGCTTAACTAACCGTAAAAAGGTTCATTAGTACTATCTAAAAAGTATCAAGAATAAGTTTCATTAGTTGCATCTGAGATATTTGCAAAAAAGTTTTGTGAGGGCAGCCCCTTTTTTAGGCTCTAGAACACGCCGTAGAATTTCTGTCAGACATTTATGAAACACTATCTTGCAATATGGCCAGTCCATCCCTGCATATTGCACAAGTATGTGAAACATGCTAGTATAATGAAAGAAATATAGAAAATTGGACTAAATACATTAAATGTTAGGGGAAGCTGGAGTTCCACAAAATATGTATATTGTGCAAATATAAAGAAAGAAGCATTGAAAAAAGAACTGTACATATTAAATTGAATCAGTGCGTATAGCCGGCGCTGCTAGAAGAACGTGTTATTGAAAATTTTTAAAGATCAGTAAAGGTCTTCTGTTTCGTATCAGCATGCTCTCATCCACTCCTGGATGTATGCCTCTTCCATATTTGTCCATTCCTGCCTGTCCATTGAAGCCCTCATCCGGTTTTTCCCAGCAATATTCTGGATGTCATCACGCCATCTGTTTTGAGGTCTACCAGCACTTCTTTTGCACTCTCTTGGCCGCCAAGCTGTTAATTTGTTTTTCTATTTTGCGTCTGTAATGGACTCATAACAGCACCCATATGCGTGCGGTTTTGGCTCGCCGAGTGCGAAACAATTTTCTCAATATGTATCGGCGATTTTTTTATTTAGAAATGGCATGATAGGGCGCAAAATAGAAAACTCGTTCGTAGGCGTTTTTCAGCACTTGTCCATTAGAAAACTCCTCGTTACACTCGTCATTTTCCAAACTTGGACGCGTGCTGTAAAATCGCGCTTACTGAACTCGTCCTTTAATATACTAATGTCCATCTCTCTGTGCTTTGTCTTGCAATATGGCCAGTTCATCTCAATTTTAGCTGCGATACTCTTTCGCTAACATCTGATAAGTGCGTTCTTCTTCTAATCTTCCTTATTTGGAACTTTATTTCGTAAACTAATCCTCCAGTAAAGGTCAGCAGATAACCTTGCTAGGTCAATTCAGATACATATTTTAATTGTTTTCTTTCTTTCATTAAAAATTTTTGTTGACAATTATTTCACAACGGATTATTGTAGATTAGAGAAAATATTTAGAAAATTCGTGTGTAAACTGGTTTTCGTTTATTTTCTCCTCTCGTTCTAATTCCAGCTTTGGTGATCAATCAGTGTTTTAAAAATAAATATCGAATACTTAATTAATCCGTCAAACCGAATACGGATCATTTATAAGGCTTAGTCGACTAGCGAACAAAAAATGACTTCTTATCTCCGACAATCGTGTAGACTAACCCGTAAATGTCTAACGTAATGTATTGATCTATAAATTAATTCAACAACTTTCTCGACGCGCCGATCAAAAATCAAACAAAAACACTGTGATAATTTCTCGAAAGGAAATTGGGTTGCAATTTGCAAAAGCTTTGCAGTCGTAAATATTTATTACGTGATAATAAAACATTTGTTCCCGAGTGAAGTTGCAATAGAAATGTTTGCGAAAGAAAAAAGTTGTTGTGGATACAAAAATTGTGCTAAAGCCGAGGCTAGAGCCGATTTTTTTTTTTTAACTCAAGCAATAGGGAATATGCATGAAATTTAAATTTGGTTCAAATATTTTTTTCCCGAATTTTTATTGACCAGACATTTGAACTAAACCGTAATTTTTGTAATTAATATCTTTTTAAATACATAAAATGAATAAAAAAAAGTGCAAATTAAGCGAGAGAAATTCAAATTTGTAAAGCGCAACACCATTGGTTAAATTGAAAGTGACGTAACATACTATGTAAACAAGTTCGTATTGTTTACATGTGTATGTCATTACAATCTTTTGGTTAGAAAACAAATGTCAAAAACGTCAAGTTAAAAATGAAAACAGCTGTAGTAAACAATGGAATGAACTGGTAATTGACGTCATCCAACGGACCGCGCGAAAATGGCGGGGTTTAAACAGCTCAAATTTTTCTCGTTTTTAAATATTTTTTTTAAACTTAATTACAGCATTTTTAGCAGTATTTATATTTTGTACTATTTTATAACTGTGTAAGCAGTGAATTAAAAAAACATGCATATTCCCTATTACAGAAAATTTGAAAACAAGATTTTGATTTTTTTTGTTAATACGGTTAGTTACGCCCATGCGCATCCGCCAAGTTTGAAAGGCGGGAATATGAAAAGTTCGGGCACATATTTAGTTATACGTCAAAAAGTTCGGGCACTTTATGACGTACAACAAAAAAATTCAACTATGACCCTTTCATAGTTGAAATATTTTTGTGCGCTTGTGTCTCTTTGTTCAATACAGAAATAATGAATATACAATTATGTAATTCACGTGGTGTTTAGCATTCTGCAGATGCAAAGTGCGTGGACGTTCCTTCCAGCAGGAAATACGGCTGCGTTGCGAATTTTTTATCGATTCGCGTGTTCTGCCGAGTGCAATTTGCGAAATGCATTCGCGTTCCGTCGAGAAACTCGAGTGGGACGTGCTACCCGGGATGAATACAAAAGCGAATGGGAAAGACGACGCAGGAATAACAATTTCCACACATTTTGCGTCCATTTCAAACATATTTTTGATTCGTCTTCCATGCAAAATGAACAATACAAGAAACTTATCAACAAAGTTTGCGACAAAATCGATAAGTTCGGAATTGTTAATGATTTTTCAAAAGTTGTTTTTCCTGATAAGACTAGACAAATATGAAACATTTATTACTAAAAATATTGACTGACAAATATTGCACTAGACAGATAAGACTAGACAGACAAGATTAGACAGACAAGACTAGACAGACAAGACTAGACAGACAAGACTAGACAGACAAGACTAGACAGACAAGACTAGACAGACAAGACTAGACAGACAAGACTAGACAGACAAGACTAGACAGACAAGACTAGACAGACAAAACTAGACAGACAAGACTAGACAGACAAGACTAGACAGACAAGACTAGACAGACAAGACTAGACAGACAAGACTAGACAGACAAGACTAGGCAGACAAGACTAGACAGACAAGACTAGACAGACAAGACTAGACAGACAAGACTAGACAGACAAGACTAGACAGACAAGACTAGACAGACAAGACTAGACAGACAAGACTAGACAGACAAGACTAGACAGACAAGACTAGACAGACAAGACTAGACAGACAAGACTAGACAGACAAGATTAGACAGACAAAACTAGACAGACAAGACTAGACAGACAAGACTAGACAGACAAGACTAGACAGACAAGACTAGACAGAGAAGACTAGACAGACAAGACTAGACAGACAAGACTAGACATACAAGACTAGACAGACAAGACTAGACAGACAAGACTAGACAGACAAGACTAGACAGACAAGACTAGACAGACAAGACTAGACAGACAAGACTAGACAGACAAGACTAGACAGACAAGACTAGACAGACAAGACTAGACAGACAAGACTAGACAGACAAGACTAGACAGACAAGACTAGACAGACAAGACTAGACAGACAAGACTAGACAGACAAGACTAGACAGACAAGACTAGACAGACAAGACTAGACAGACAAGACTAGACAGACAAGACTAGACAGACAAGACTAGACAGACAAGACTAGACAGACAAGACTAGACAGACAAGACTAGACAGACAAGACTAGACAGACAAGACTAGACAGACAAGACTAGACAGACAAGACTAGACAGACAAGACTAGACAGACAAGACTAGACAGACAAGACTAGACAGACAAGACTAGACAGACAAGACTAGACAGACAAGACTAGACAGACAAGACTAGACAGACAAGACTAGACAGACAAGACTAGACAGACAAGACTAGACAGACAAGACTAGACAGACAAGACTAGACAGACAAGACTAGACAGACAAGACTAGACAGACAAGACTAGACAGACAAGACTAGACAGACAAGACTAGACAGACAAGACTAGACAGACAAGACTAGACAGACAAGACTAGACAGACAAGACTAGACAGACAAGACTAGACAGACAAGACTAGACAGACAAGACTAGACAGACAAGACTAGACAGACAAGACTAGACAGACAAGACTAGACAGACAAGACTAGACAGACAAGACTAGACAGACAAGACTAGACAGACAAGACTAGACAGACAAGACTAGACAGACAAGACTAGACAGACAAGACTAGACAGACAAGACTAGACAGACAAGACTAGACAGACAAGACTAGACAGACAAGACTAGACAGACAAGACTAGACAGACAAGACTAGACAGACAAGACTAGACAGACAAGACTAGACAGACAAGACTAGACAGACAAGACTAGACAGACAAGACTAGACAGACAAGACTAGACAGACAAGACTAGACAGACAAGACTAGACAGACAAGACTAGACAGACAAGACTAGACAGACAAGACTAGACAGACAAGACTAGACAGACAAGACTAGACAGACAAGACTAGACAGACAAGACTAGACAGACAAGACTAGACAGACAAGACTAGACAGACAAGACTAGACAGACAAGACTAGACAGACAAGACTAGACAGACAAGACTAGACAGACAAGACTAGACAGACAAGACTAGACAGACAAGACTAGACAGACAAGACTAGACAGACAAGACTAGACAGACAAGACTAGACAGACAAGACTAGACAGACAAGACTAGACAGACAAGACTAGACAGACAAGACTAGACAGACAAGACTAGACAGACAAGACTAGACAGACAAGACTAGACAGACAAGACTAGACAGACAAGACTAGACAGACAAGACTAGACAGACAAGACTAGACAGACAAGACTAGACAGACAAGACTAGACAGACAAGACTAGACAGACAAGACTAGGCAGACAAGACTAGACGGGCAAGACAAATTTAACTTTTGTAAAGTGGAAAAGAAAGAAAAAAACTCTTCCTTCTTCCGTTTCAAGAAGAAATAATTATTAGAAATCTGTCGATATTTCAATGAAAACCAAACAAACGTATAAAACCAAAATCATTTACTTAATGAGCCATTACAAGTGAAAGCAAATTTTCTAAACAAAAGCTAAAAATCCGCTCGGAAAAAGACGAAACACAAAGCAAGGTTTTCTAACGAAAAAATAAAAGAGCTTATTTATTACCCAATCAGACGTGAAATTACCAAACCATATTTCTCCAATAGAATCGACGAAATACAACGTCTGATTTCGATTTCAAGACAAATGTTGTAACAATCGTCTTTAGTTTGACCATATTAGGAATTCACGACCAAGGTGAAAGCATTTCCAATCTTTCTCCGACGTAGAATTAGCATAAATCATTTTGCACTTGAACATGTTAATTTAATGCAAACATCTCGAAATTAGAAGCAATTTCTAAAAAACACGCAATTCACTAGAAAATTGCACAGCAGAGAGAAAATATATTTATTCTACACTTGATACATAAAGGGCTATCGACCACGAAGTCTTGCTGCTCTGAATTAGTCTTGAACAAGGGTGGGCAAATCTTTTGGCTCACGGGCCACATTATGTAGACAATTGCTCAGCGGAGAGAAAATATATTTATTCTATACACAAAGGGCTATCGACCACGAGGTCTTTCCGCTCTGTATTAGTCTTGAACAGGGGTGGGCAAATCTTTTGGCTCTCTGGCCACATTATGTAGACAATTGCTCAGCAGAAAGAAAATATATTTATTCTATACACAAAGGGCTATCGACCACAAGGTGTTTCTGCGCTGTATTAGTCTTGAACAGGGGTGGCCAAATCTTATGGCTCTCTGGCCACATTATGTAGACAATTGCTCAGCAGTGAGAAAATATATTTAGTCCATACACAAAGGGCTATCGACCACGAGGTCTGTACGACCTCGAGGTTCTGCTCTGTATTAGTCTAGAACAGGGGTGGGTAAATCTTTTGACTGTCGGGCCACATTAAGTATGAAAATTTGACTGTGGGCCGCATTAAATTTTTTTAATGGTTGGGCTAGGCCCTAGACAGAACAATATTGTTACGTTTTCTCATAGTGGACAATATGTACTTCTTGTACAACGAAATATTTTCAGAGAACGCCCGTAAATGAGCAGTGTCTATAAAATAGTGGCTGTTAGATAATCAGGTCTGCTAAACATAATAAGCATGTCATAGGCATGGAATTGAAGTCATTTATAAAATGCTTCGCGGGCCGCATGTAAGAACAACGCGGGCTGAATGTGGCCAGCGGGCCACAGTCTACCCAGGCCTAGTATAGAATTACATTTTATTATTGCTTCAAATTGCAGAACCCAAAGCTTTATTTATAATCGAAATATTTCAAAGCAAGTTTGCACTCCCAAACGTCTCCTTGTTGCGTTTAAAGCCTGGAACACACTTGCAATTTTCAGGTCCGCTAAGCATAATAAGCATGTCATAGGCATGGAATTAAAGTCTTTTATAAAATGCTTCGCGGGTCGCATATTATTCCTTCGCGTGCCTCATGTGGCCCGCGGGCCGCCATCTGGCCAGGTCTAGAATTACATTTTATTATTTCTTCAAATTGCAGAACCCAACGCTTTATTAATAATTGAAATATTTCAAGACAAGTTTGCACTCGCAAACCTCTCCTTGTTGCGATTAAAACCTGGAACACACTTGCAATTTTTAGGTCCGCTAAGCATAATAAGCATGTCATAGGCATGGAATTAAAGTCATTTATAAAATGCTCGCGGGCCGCATATAAGGCCGACGCGGGCCGCATGTAGCCCGCGGGCCGTCATCCGCCCAGGCCTGGTATAGAATTACATTTTGTTATTTCTTCAAATTGCAGAACCCAACGCTTTATTAATAATCGAATTATTTCAAAGCAAGTTTGCACTCGCAAACATCTTCTGCTCGCGATTAAAACCTGGAAGACACTTGCAATTTGCAGGTCCGCTAGGCATAATAAGCATGTCACATGAAATTCAAGTCATTTATAAAATACTTCGCGGGCCGCATATTATTGCGCCGCGGACCGCATGTGGCCCGCGGGCCGCCATCTGCCCAGGCTGTGTCTAGAATTACATTTTATTTTTTCTTCAAATTGCAGAACCCAACGCTTTATTAATGATCGAAATATTTCAAAGCAAGTTTGCATTCGCAAACGTCTCCTTGTTGCGATTAATGCCTGGAACACACTTGCAATTTTCAGTTGAGCAACTGTTTGGTTGCATATTTGTGTCGAGTTTGTGTCGAGTTTGGTTACATATTTGTGACGAGTTTGTGTCGATTTTGTCGACTTTGTGTCCATTGTGTCGAGTTTGTGTCGATTGTGTCGAGTTTAGTTGCATATTTGTGTCTAGTTTGTGTCGATTTTGTCGAGTTTGTGTCGATTGTGTCGAGTTTGTGTCGATTATGTCGAGTTTAGTTGCCTATTTGTGTCGAGTTTGTGTCGATTTTGTCGAGTTTGTGTCGATTGTGTCGAGTTTGTGTCGATTGTGTCGAGTTTGGTTACATATTTGTATCGAGTTGTGTCCCAGTATGGTACTGCAACTCCATAGCACCTCCATACAACACAAATATGCAACCAAACAGTTGCTCGACTGATAATTGCAAGTGTGTTCCAGTCCGCACCGAATTAAAGTCAATTGCATAATGAGTCTACAATACGTTACACCAACGATAACACAACAACAAAAAAAGATAATTAATTGCAATCCAGAAGAAATGTCGTTAACCTCTGCCGACGAATTGAATCGCAATCACATTGCAGATCGTGATCGCTTCTCCTATTCATCCGGATCGGCGATCATCTCGCATTACGTAACAGCCCGCGATGACGAAACCTGTGCACGAACTATGCGAGGAAACGTGCACACAAATCGGTTATTACACGCAGAGGATTGATTGCCCAATTCACACACACACACATAACGTTCACTTTGCAACGGGATGTAATTGATGTTTTGTGTCTGATTCTTTTGGATTCTCGTGTCGGTTCAAGTTAACCGTTTTAATACTAGGTTTCGTTTAGTTTATCAAGATTACACAAGGTTATTACAATTGAAGACTAGACTAGCCGAAACTGTGTCTTTATTATCCCACGTTGCATAACAGCTTTAACGAGCGAAACAGACCAGAAATTGTGTTTTCTTTTCGCAATTCGGTTTATTTTTCTGCGAACAATGTGCGCTACTGTTGCGCGGTGATTCAGACGGGACTAATGGAGAACGTTTTTAATGGTTTCGTTTCGTTTTACACAGTCACAAGAATTAACTGAGCACGAAAAAAGATACAGTTTTGAGTAATTCCAAAGATTCAGGTTTTTTACTCGGCACACTAACCACAAACAAATAATAAATCATTTTAGACGATGACTAAGTTATAAGTTTACGAGAAAATCTTATGTATATCTAATAAGTTTTGTCTGTCTAATCTTGTCTGTCTAGTCTTGTCTGTATAGTCTTGTCTGTATAGTCTTGTCTGTCTAGTCTT